>JAWPHD010018145.1:0-41229 GCA_037043455.1 Cyrtodaria siliqua | reverse complement strand
GCTCAAGGATAAATAACGTGGCCGCGGCGAGGATCGAACCCACGACCTCTCGATCTGGAGTTCGGCGCTCTACCACTGGAACACGCACTCCACAGTGTTTTACGGCACGTCGACACTTAACTAGGTCATATTTTGCGCAAAAACGAATGAAAGATGAAGAAATGAAGTAATTAAAATTAATGTAAATGTGTAAAGATAAAACTATTTGCAAATAACGGATGATATGGTAGTAATATAAACTATGTATATAATGTAGAGCAACAAATGCCCGTCAACGGGTGTGTAAACAAGTAATTATAATTATATAAGAACATATTATAATGATTTATAAAGTCTGATTTCTTTCCGGAAATCTAAAACAAGACTGAAATCAATAGTATCAAATAACTCTTTCATAGTATTAACTGTGTAGTACATTTGCCGCATAGGATCAAAATCTACACATCTTTGACTGTTAACTGTGCAAAACAGGGTATACATTCTGGTAGTAATAATACGAACATTATGCTAGTCTGAAGACCATAGCTACTTCTTCAGGATTTTACCGTGACCTTGTGATTTTAAATCTGTTTTAATCTCATTAGCCTATGCTCCGGTCAGTTGTTTAAATACAAATCTCAATAGGTTCTCCTCAAACTACTTCAACAGAAGTGAAATGAAAAGTAAATAAATATGAACAAATATAAAGGTAGATTATTAAATGAAAATTAAAGACCGAACCCGGACAATAATCTCCTCTGTATATTCCAGATTAGATATTGCTTATACGGCAGGATTAGACATTTCGTTATAAACATGAACTATTGGCGCGGATTATCTCAACATGTGCCAACAATACACACATTCTCTTTAATCCGATACAAAGGAGCTACTTATACGAATATTTAAAGGGACACATGGCAATCTTGCGTTTTTACATCAGGCATTACAATTAGTACAACGATTTATTAATCCTGTATCATTTTGACTTTAATACTGTTTGCATATAATTAAATAAAAAAATGAGAATTCTATTTCCTTCCTTATTTTACACATTTTTCAAATATATTATTTGTGCGTGTGTGTATAAGCGTTTATTTATCCTCGCTGTATTGCACTAAGCATTTTAGCGAGCAGACCTAGGTTTAAAGTCTCATCCGAAGGACTGGTAAGGTAGGAAATCTTTTTTGAAATATTTCGATAATTAACCCAAATTCGGTCCTGGCTGGGATTGAACGCGCGATCCCTGGGTTACTAAGCCGCAATGCTAACCATTACACCACGGCTACCACCTGTATTATTTGTGCAATATTATCAAAAGTTAATAATGTGTAAAAAACAATTTGCTTTGAACTATTCTAACAATTAATATTGATGATTGAACAAATACAAGTTAAGAGAAAAACTAACGGGACGCCGTGAGTTTTTAAAAAATCAAGATTGTCGTGTGTCCCTTTAAGAGGTATAGCTTACTTTTGTCCATATTACTAGCTTGATTTTCAGAACAGAACAGAATAGAACAAAATAGAACAAAATCACGTTTTATTACATATTTAAATATGTAACACCAGCATGAGAGAATATATATACTGAAAGGAAAAAGAAACGCGACACGGGAATTTCCCAAGATGTTTTGTAAAATGAAAGCTGCAGTTAGAGAACGGACACAACTGTGATGTTGTAGACGTTTTAATCACAGTACACGTTGTAACAAGAAATTCATAAATGTTTAAGTTTCTCTTTAAAAAATTGGGCCAGTTCAGTACTGTATTTAACGTAACGAGTTTGCAAAATTGTGCATCCTAAGTTTGTGCCAAACGCGTACTCTGTCAATAATGAAACTTTACAGGAATACTGTTTGCTGTGTGACGTGTTGTTTTAGCCTTTTTTGCGAAAGGAAAGATCTTAGGTAGCCATGTACCATTTGATTAACAACAGCATATTGTACATATTCCCGTGTCGCGTTTCTTTTTCCTTTCAGTATAGGTACAATGCAGAAATTCACTATCAGTGGTATCATAGGTTTGTTTTGCATATCCTCTCGCTGTATTGCAACGGGCACTTTAGGGATCCAGATCTCGGTTTAAACTCTCATCCGATGGAATGTTCAGGTGGGAATAACTTTTGTTTAAAAGTCGGTCCCGGAATTACTAAGCCGACTTTCTTGTAATGACAACATGTGGTGTCACGTCTTAACAATACAGCCTTTTTATCATGTTTATACAAAGAACATAACTTGTATTCATTTTAGACTTTTAAATAACATGTTTATCTTACTAACCCTAACATCTACCTAAGCATTTACATGCAGAACAAACTTTTGCATTTTAAGGGGTACAGTAAATGCACTATTTTCAAACAATACTTATTTAAAAGGGCTCTGACGAATTGTAACAAGCTGAAAGAATTATCAAAATGCCATGAAAAGTAAAGGAGATATGACCTATTAAAAATTTCCAAAGAACATAAATGGACGCGTTAGCTTGGAACGATGACGTCATCGCGCCTTTTTACCATATGTACATGGCATATTGATAAACTATATTGTGAAGCAAAGGAAATCCCTGCAAACTGATTAAAATAAATATACAGATGTAAAATGTATGATATTGTATGCTTATATTTGATACGCAGTGATGTTGCGATTTCTGATGTCAGTCGAAACTGCATTCTTTATCAGGCCCATAGCTACGCTGAGGCACACCGAGGCAACGCACTTTTCCTCGGTGGAATTTTGGAATTTACATACTGTACATATAAAAACAACTGCTCTACGGAAAAAAAATCAATCATGCGTCTTGCTTCTAACTGAAAATGCACTTAAACGCAGGAAATCGCATGCAGAAAACAAACTGGGTGGGAGTTGGGTATCGATGCGCATGCTACCGGACCTCCATATAAAGGGATTTACCTCGGTTAAATTTTAGTACTGGCTACGAGCCTGCTGTTCCTAAAAATAGAGGATCTTACATGAGTGCCTGTTTAATACTGAATTTATTAAAAGAATTGGATAAAGTTATCAATTTTATCCAACGAGTTTAATATTGAATTTATTAAACGAGTTGGATAAAGTTATCAATTTTATTCAACGAGTTTAATAAATTCAGTATTAAATAGGAACGAATGAGATATTCTATATATCACATAACTCAAAAGGGGCATAAGAACATTTTATTGTAGCTTTATTACACTCCCACACCGCAAGTTATGTGATAATATCGATTAAAAAATGATACCAACGTGTAAAACCTATGCAAACTTAGTGTTTACTCTACTGTTTAAACCAATCAGATGGCTCAGAATTTCAAATACTTGCACCATTTATTCATGAAGAGTTTACTACCAGCGTTCTTCATGGTTTAGTGTGACATATATAGAGACTATCGATAATGCCTATCGTAAACACTAAGCCGGATAGAGTCTATGGTGAGACGTCTTCACCATTAAGAGAGTGCGGTCGATCGCTTGCTCCCTCCCTTTCGGTTTCTTAATGTTGAAGATTTCTCTTCATAACCTCTTTCATATACGTGAATCCGTCTAATGGCGTCTATGGCATCACAATCAAGTATGTGGAAGTATCCATCCAAGGGAAGGTAAATCTACGTACTAGTACACTATCGTATTTCAATTTTAGTGAATTGCATTCAATCTTCTAATAAAGACGCAAAGGACAATATATTTAAACATGCAATCTAAAAGTTTTCATTCAAACAACCATTGAATAATGTTGGAATATCAATCTTTAATACAATGATATTCAACCGTGTCAAAGCTATGTCGAAAAAGGTTTTTGTTTGTTGTATGGTGTTTTACGTCATCTTCAACACATGTAAGGTTATATATGACGGTCGATTTCTAGAGTTCCTTGACCGGAAATAAAAACTGTAATCAATGTACAGGCCAGCACTCGGAAATGCAAGCCTAAAAGATGGATACCGATTAAAGAGGGAAGGTCGCTGAGCTCACTTTCTACGTACATGGTCAATACATAGAGGGTGATTAGAGAAAACAACTACATTCGGCTATTACAAACAAACTATTACAATAACTTTAAGGTTGACTATCATTCCTTAATTTTAATGGACGCCTGTATCATTTGCTTGTTTTCGGAAAGGTCCAGTGAGATACCCGTTGCACTTGATATGCAAATTTTATGGGAGCTGACGAAAAAGAAATCTAATAATTTTGATTACCTCCACCAGTTGACCTCTACCCTACTGTCAAGGTCAAGGGGACACTCATTTCTATTCAATTCGGTTCCCGAGAGATAAGAGATATATAAATGCATATCTATACTTAAGCGGTTAATCGAGTGCTTTTCCAACACATTCGCCTGAAACTTTGTAAATGAGCAAAGCTCGTCCATGTTAGTCTTTGATGTCACACAATATATTCGTGTAAAATTGGTGTTTCAATACAATATTTCCACAGTAAAGATAACAATTATCTTGGAATAGCATTTTTAACAAGTATTACCAGTACAGAGAGGAACTTGCGGCGTTTACATATTTGAAACACAATCGAAACTGCCTTTGATTTTCCCATTCGCTACATCTCGATTAATCGAATAAATTCCGAACTAGTCTATAGATCATCTAGCATTTCCCCCCACTTTTTTGTGAAGCGGCAGCCATTTTATTGAGGTTCTTGTATGTTTTTTGATTGACACACCAGACAGAACGACATAAAGACAATGCCCTACGTTATAAATTTATCAATAATAAAAGAGTAAAAATTTATCAATTTATCGACCAAAATAAATATGGATGGTCAAACATACTTTGATAAAAAAGAAGATAATTACGGAAATGTTGTTTTGGTTTCAAATTGTTCCTGCACGACGGGTAAAGACGTTTGTATTTAAAATCAAGCGGCGTCAATAATCACAAGCAACGTTTTACGCAAGCGTAAAAAAGCTGCCGAGAGGAAATAGCATATATCTGGGTAGGGACTGGAAACGAAGTTTAACATAATAACATATCAAGTCACGGGTGTTAAAACAATATTGAAAAATATAATGTTGACGTAAACACGCCACGACCGTTTTTTTTCCTTACCAGACACATTCAGTTTACCATCAGTTGTTCCTACCAAACATTTGAATCAAGGTGGGCAACCTCGCTTTTCTCTGTTCAAATACCTTGATTTACCTTACATACTGATTACAATTCAACTTTGGAGCACGACGTGCTAGAAGTACACATCAGCACAGAAATATAGGTGTTCACATGTAAGGGATGCGTGTGCGTTAGTGTGTGCATTACAACAGAGATAAACGTCTCACTGCTACCATGTGTAATTATAAGACTGCGTTATCAAAGTGAAAAACTCAAAGAAACTGTTCATTGCTACCTTACTATTACATGTGCAATTATGAAAACCATACAGGCAGCGAATAAACCCATCGATTAGTGTATAACACGGCGGTACTTACGAGAATACCGCGTTATAAATGGGTATTATTCCATCAAGAGGTTTTATTCCATTAAAATACAGATTTGCACTTATTCCATTCCAATATTTGCGGTTTCATTCAGTTTCACTTACGGTTTCATTATGCTCCGTAAAAAATCCCGGACGTGAAGATCCCGGAAATATTGCCGCATTCTACACTTTAGTAGACTGCTCTACGAAAACGACATTTGAGGCAATAAAACGGCAAGCTTTGAACATTGAAAAATATGTGTTTATACCATTCAAGTTTCTTAGACGGGTTCCCTAGGAATTGATGTTGTAATGCATGGTTATTGTCGGCTACATGATTTACAGTCTGTTAACCATAGACATATTCTAAAGCCATATAAGAGTCAGCTGCCTTCGGCAGCTGAATCAATAGTAATTCCGAACGCATTCGTATAAAGTCGCTAATTTTCGGCTATGTTACCTTCAAAACAATCATTCGCATCATTTCGATCACTCCTCGCAATCTCTACACAGAGTCATTTGATATTGTGAGTGCAAGGAACGATAACTCTGCGTGGAGATTGCACATCTCGAATGTATCTAGAATGTTTCCATATTGGTTACGTCATACTAGCATGGCGCGCCTTAGATTCCCGCCAAAGGAATTGCATTCAAAATTAAAGTTATCATCAACGTTTTGCAATGTCATTAGCCGATTGCTCAATCTATGTTTAAGTTAAATACCAGAAGCATTGTAAAAGAGAATTCAAAAGGGACGAAGTCAACTTTGTCAACCAAACTATTAAAGATGTACTCGATAAAACAAAAGTAAATCATTTTGGCGTTACATAAAATCACAAAATGCAGAACAACATTGATACTTCACCTCTAAAACACCAACAAAATACTAATAAATGACAACAAAGAAAAGGCCCAGCTATTCGTTGACCAATTCAAGGCAGCCTTCACAACAAAGAAAACAGGCAAGATGCCTCACTTGTGTAAGCAGTATAAAAAGAAAATGCCGCCTCCCAGCACAAAATCATCACAGCAAAGGGTATAGAAAAGCTCTTGTCCAACGTTTCGGTATCCAAAGCGGCAGAATTTCCAACCACGTACTGAATAACTGTTCTCAGCAGAGAGCCCCAATATTAAGTTCGATATTCCAGCGTTGAACTGACATAGGCAACTCCACATTATGCTTCATCAGAAGAAATCTCCTACTCTCCCCCAGACGTAATAATAATAATAATAATAATAATAATAATAATAATAATGATAAATGCTTTATTTAATGATGGTAACTCAATCAATTTACAACAATTGTTCTCCCTTGAGGCCATCAAATAAAGAACAATGTATTTATATACATACAATATTATACAATTCTGAAGAGTTTCCTGTTGTAAAATCAGAAGTCCCTATATATAGATCTTTTAAAGATTTTTTAAAGTACTTAACCAAATGCAAGCGGATAAAAATTAACTAGTATTACCTAAAATATAAGAATAATATTTCTTTTTAAATTCTTTGATATGTTTGGCTTGTCGCATTGGAGTTCCATATGACAGCACCAGAATAACGAATACTTTGTTTGTATATACTTGGCCTATGTTTCGGGACGATTAGATCACCACTTGAATAAGTCCTTAATTTATAAGAGGAATGAACCTTTTGAAACAAAGATGTAAGATGCGTACATCTCCCTAGTAAGATAAATGCTCGAATATGCCTCCATTGTTTTGGGACCCATACCTCTCCAAGGACATCAATAGGATGGAACATCTGGCTAATATATTTATCTCCGGCGAAAACGAGATCAGAGAGGAAGGATGCAAGTCGAATATGCTGGAAGAACTGGATCTATATTCCCCATTAGAGCGTAGAGAACAGAACACACGTGTGTTCTACTATACCATGGTTGGAGAGTTGGTGCCGGCTATACCCGCTCATGAGTATCGAACTCCAGTCAGACCGAAACATGAGTATCGAACTCCAATCAGACCGAAACATGAGTATCAAACTCCAGTCAGACCGAAACGCAATGTAAAAGAACAACAACGTTAAGACTAAGAAGCAAACAATATAATTGTAAAAAATATCTGTGGCAAACAACAATAAATGCTTTAAAGTGAATCAGTGCAACACAGAACAATTCAAAAACACTTTCTTTATAAAAAAAGAAAAAAAAATACAGTGAAGTGGAACCATCTAAATAAAAAATGTTTTCAGTGCGCAGAAAGTATCGGACTTTAAAACAGCCCTCCACGCTTGTTACTAAATACTTAACACTCTCTCTCCCGACGCGAGTATGGTGTAAAATGTCCTGTTTATATATATATTTATCCAGATACACTCGGAGACTCAGAGAGCAGTTATAAAACCTTCATCTGTATTGTGATTAACAAAAATGCAACGCAAATCATTCAACACGTGTGGCTAACGGCCATATTGCTTATATAGCAACGGTCAAGGACTTCTACAAGAAGTCTTCAAGGACTCAAGGACTTCTAAATAAGTCTTCACGGACTTCTACAGTAAATCTTCAAGGATTCAAGGACTTCTACAAGAAGTCTTCAAGGACTCTTTCAAGAAGTCTTCAAGAACTTTTAAAGAAGTCTTCAAGGCCTTCTACAAGAAATATTCAAGCACTTCTACAAGAAATATTCAAGGACTTCTACAAGAAATATTCAAGGACTTCTACAAGAAGTCTTCAACGTCTTCTACAATAAGTCTTCAAGGACTTCTACAAGACGTCTTCAAGTATTCAAGGATTTCTACAAGAAATATTCAAGGACTTCTACAATAAGTCTTCAAGGACTTCTATAAGAAGTCTTCAAAGACTTCTACAATAAGTCTTGTAGAAGTTCTTGCAACTTTGCACTATTTTCTGTCCCATTGACTACCGGAAAACAAAATGTCAAGATTTTGACATATCCGGCGACATACACACGAGGCATATCCCGAAGAATGACGGGATTGGCCGAGTTTTCACCAATGCAAATAAGTGTTCCGATTGTGTCGGAATTGACTGAGTTTGTACGAATCTGAATTTACGTAAGCGGTAAATTATCGGGTTAAGGAACCCAGCATCTGACATCTATTAATAATCACCCAAGTAAGATGATGTAAACACCTACATTATAATATGTACATAGTTAATAGAAACAACTTTAGGTTTCAGAACAGTGTTAAAGGTGATTAAAATATGCATCTAAATGGGTGCTTTTAATGGAAAACAAAAACAAAATAACAATATATTAAGCAAGTTACTGCAGCACGAAGAATTCCGGTAAATAGAAAATCAAAAATATTCCAACGAACACAATCGTCCTTAATGCCACGCTTACTGAGGGTTGCATATCTTCAAGTTAAAGTAGACGTTTATATTCCAGTTTTACATGTCAGAGGTTAGGACATGTAAACAAGAAGAGCGTTGTGCCAACTATTGCGATTTTGAATATAAACATCGGGTAGAAGACTGACGCAACCCAACAAAATGTATTTATTCAATCTCCACGCAGAGTTATCGTTCCTTGCACTCACATATATCTCTGCTAACTACTAAATTACAAGACTTTGGTAAAACCTGTTAAATTGGAATATGTTTGCCTGAAACTTATTTATTTCTTGTGTAAATATAATTTTCAGAATATCTGCAAAGTAGATGTTGCAAGATTTGAAATAATGTTTGCCTGAAACATTTATTTCTTGCGAAAATATAATTTTCAGCATATGTTGCAAGATTTCAAATAATGCATGAAAACAATTTAGTTTTAATCGGGACTATTTTACTACAAAAATAATACGTACTTAGGTCTCCTCAATCGAAACGCTTATGTAAACATTTCAAACCGAAGCTCGATAGCAGAAAATTACTAGAAAAAACAAACCTCATAGAGTTTTTCTTTGAAAATATTGAATATAGGTCTATATTTTATCTTTGCGGATCACGCAAACGGATTTATTATACTTTTTGAATAATCACGTGACCTAACCGTTCGCCCTACTTTCTTGGACGTTGACAGAGTCAGAAATGACTCTGGTAGAGATTGGTATTAATTGTGGGGAGGCACACTTAGCGAAATCAAAATAGTGCCCAACCGGGAAAAAAGAAAAGGAACTCAATTATACCAACATTGGATTCCCTGAAACCCAAACATAGTAGAAGACAAATACAAAATTGCACGGACTACCAATACATATGCATCCATTATTATCACGCCAAATATAAAGATTTCAGTCAGGGTTTACTGTGTTCTGTGTAAGCTGCATTTCCTGTTCGATTTTTATACTTACTTGTGTTAGATTTTTTTAAATAAATCAGACTGTAGAATGATAATTATAATATATTCGAAGTTAATAAAATTACCATATCGTCCTTTATTTGTGAATAGTGTTATCACATAACTTACGGTGTGGGAGTGGAATAACAACATTCTATATTTTCGATATACCACTAGTTATATATAGCCTAGTATGCGCTATAAAAAAAAATCGATAATGACTATGATCCAATTCCGACGGTTTATGTTAAAGCGACAGGCAAAATGCAATTAAAGTCGATATGTGAGTTATGTGATAAATAGAATCAACATTCGTTCTCATTCATTATAGAATTTATTAAACTCGTTAGCAAAAATGATATAACGCTCGACAAGAGCCTCGCATTATATCATTTTGCCAACTCGTTTAATAAATTCAATAATGAATGAGTACTCGTGTAAGATCCTCTATTTACAGGCAAAATGCAATTAAAGTCGATATGTGAGTTATGTGATAAATAGAATCTAACATTCGTTCTCATTCATTATAGAATTTATTAAACTCGTTAGCAAAAATGATATAATGCTCAGCAAGAGCCTCGCATTATATCATTTTGCCAACTCGTTTAATAAATTCAATAATGAATTAGTACTCGTGTAAGATCCTCTATTCACCAATATATTTCTACATACTTTTTAATAACTTATTATTTCATTTGTTTCATTTATCATCGGTTTTACGCATAATATGACCTATTTATGTGTCGACGTTTCATAAAACCCCATTCATTCATTATATTTTAACATGTATATGTTTCTGATTATAACATAAACACACTTTTCTTTTCTCTCTCCATTAACACTCTTCTATAAAGTTGACAAAGTTATTCTTACCGTTTATCTAGAGTGGACGGTATTAAATCTGTTATAAAGAGAATATAATCGTTAAACGGCTTAATCCGAAATTTGACCTAATCACAACAGAGGAAAAGTATACTTATAAAAACAGTTTTTATACAGTGTTAAAATGACTTTTACCCTCTTACATTATACTTACAATTGTTATAAATGTACGCATTTGGAAATTATAAAATGGAATGAATGTTGTGTTTACAATTAGACTACACATCTCAACTAATTAAATTTACACAATTTTGATGGATAAACAAATCGTATTTGGGCAATGAAGTGTTGTCATCGATAAACACAAACCTAGTTTCATACAGCCGGAAATTGATTCACAGTGTTCAAGTGTTATTAAACAAATGTGTTCTCACAACAACCAGACTGTGTGTGAGAGATAAATGGCATCCGCATGAATAAAGGACGTTGAGTACTGTACGTGTTCTCACAACAACCAGACTGTGTGTGAGAGATAAAAGGCATCGCATGAATAAAGGACGTTGAGTACTGTGTTCTCACAACAACCAGACTGTGTGTGAGAGATAAAAGGCATCCGCATGAATAAAGGACGTTGAGTACTGTGTTCTCACAACAACCAGACTGTGTGTGAGAAATAAAAGGCATCCGCATGAATAAAGGACGTTGAGTACACCAGCCAGAAATTCTGATGACGATGCTTTGTGATACCCGCTTATAACGATGCAGATTAATTAAGAAATTGAGCTTAATGATCTACAACAATATAGCAGTCATATTAATACAGCTACAACACAACAGTCGTCTTGTAAACGTGGAAAAAGCAGACGACGATGCATTTTGTGGCGCGTAACACCACAGATTTGGCGTATCAAACACACGGGTATACGCTTCGCGGCCAGGATCCCCTCGCGCTCTTCCGACAGCCACCTTCCCACATCACGCGTCCACACTCTAACGATACACCTACCTCACACAGACGGGCAACCTCAGGAGGGAGTATCCAACTCCTAAGCATTAAACTACAAGGCAATGAACCAACGCATAAAAGTGAACTACAGGAGTTATTCGATGCTAATAAAAACACTGAAATAGACAAACAGGAAGCCCTGGATGAGACGATCGTAAATAATAACAGTGCGCACGATTGCCAGCGTGAGGGCTGCAAACGGGTTGTTATTAACGTTGCCGGTCAAAAATACGAGACACAGATAAAGACACTTCAAAGACTGCCAAATACACTTCTAGGGAATGAATCGAAGCGTGAAAAGTACTGGGATAATACAAGAAACGAGTATTTCTTCGATCGCCATCGTCCTTCCTTTCCCGCGATCATCTATTATTACCAAAGCGGCGGAAGGTTGACAAGACCAGTTGAGGTTCCCGTTGATATCTTTATAGAGGAGTTGGAGTTTTACGAACTTGGCAGCTCCGTCATTAACGAGTTCAGGGTTTCAGAAGGTTTCAGCATTAACGAGGTAGAAGACGTTACAGAATCGGATAATAGTCTTCAGATGAAAATCTGGGAGGTTTTTGAAAATCCAGGCGGTACGGTTGTATCTATTATAATTGCGATTATATCTGTTGTCTTTATTTTGACGTCCGTTGTGACATTTTGTCTCGAAACACTACCCCAATTTAAAAACAGCGACTGTAAGAACGTGACGGTGCCCGGAGTAAACGATACGGTGAGCTGGGTGCTCAAACCCAACTTCCAGGACCCGTTCTTCATCATTGAGAGTTGCTGTATTTGTTGGTTTGTATTTGAGTTAGTTATCAGACTAGTGACTAGCCCATCGAAACTACAATTCGCGAAGGATATGATAAATTGGATCGACTTGATATCTATCATGCCATACTTTATATTTTTGGCGACGTCCTTCGTACAGGAAACGTGTCAAAGTAGTTCTAAAATCCTGTCGTTGCTACGAGTGCTTAGAGTTGTACGTATATTCAAACTGAGCAGATTCTCTGTCGGTCTCCAGATCCTGGGGAAGACGCTCCGTATCAGTATCAAGGAATTGTCAATGTTCGTTCTATTTCTCGGAATTGCTGTGGTAATATTTGCTTCTGCTATATTTTACGCGGAAGCACAAAATGAGGATTCATTTTTTGTCAGTATTCCAGACGCTTTCTGGTGGGCAGTGATAACGATGACAACGGTGGGGTATGGGGATGTTTATCCAATCGGTGTGCTTGGTAAAATCATCGGTAGCCTTTGCGTCTTGTCCGGACTGTTGGCCATAGCACTGCCCGTGCCTGTCGTTGTAACGAACTTTAATAATATATACCGCCAGACCACTGGACGTGGAAATAACTTGTAATTACATTACAAAACGCCGATTGTATGTGCCTTTAAAATATTGTTTTAACTGGATACGCTGATACTATACTGACAGAAATAAGTTAAGCTAATAAATAACATGGTACATCCCATTGAGCAGATTCAAGGCTATTTGCTTCGGCCGCCATTAATACTATATTTAACATAATTAACAAGTATATGCAGGACATTACTTTTAAACGATATCTGCGAAAAAAGTAGCAACATGTTTTAATTTACATGCTTTACAGAAATTATAATTTCGTTCTTATTTCAATATAAAGGGAGATAATTTTAAAATTCAAAACTGTGGTTCGTAATTTCATTATAATGACAAGGTTAATGCCATTTGTTTTTGCGTTTTTTATCACCCGAAACCCAGAATAGTTATTTAATAAAGTTTAACCTGTTCTTGATAATATTCTTATTTTTAATGTGAAAAATGTTGTTTTACATAAATGGGAGGTAACTCTGAGACTTACTTTGAAACTCACTTAATAAGTGAAAAACAAGAACACCTTCTGATATGCCAAAGTTATCAAATACTTCACATTATAACAAAACATTCAGTTTCTTTAAGCTAGATATGCGAAATACCGTGCTAAACTTATTTCTTCCAGTATATATAAGAACATTAATTTGAAGCAATGTTTCAAAGCGACATACTAGATATTGCTGAATGCATATATTGTAGTTTTAATGAATATTTAGGCACATGGGCACCGTTTATAAAAAAACATGTTTTATCACATTTGAGGGTGTTTTATCACAACTTTATAATGTCTGACAATAAATTCATTAAATGCAGTTTGTGTTTCTTTTTCCTTCTAATTTTAAATAATTTCTATAAAATCTAGATTGAATTTATTTAACATCCTAAATGAAAATGTTAAATCATAAGCATCTTTAATAGTTGTTCAGAATAACGGGACAAATGGCAATCTTGAGTTTTATTCAAACATTAAAATGTTTTTCTTTCTTTCTAAGGTTTATAGTGCCTCTACCATCTGAGCCCCCGGGAAGAATCCCCCGTTGACTCGGCATTATGTTTGGATTAAAATTTGCTCCTCGGTTTAGTTATCCTGCGTTATTTTGACTTTAAAACTGCTTGCATATTAGTAAATAAAAAATTGAGATTTCGAGTTTCTTCACTATTTTACCAAATTTTTAAATATATTACTGGTGCAATATTATAAAAAGTTAGTAATATGCAACAATAATTTGCTTTGAACTATTCTAACAATTAATATTAATGATTGAACAAATGCAAGTTAAGAGGAAAACTAACGGGACGCCGCGAGTTTTTAAAAAATCAAGATTGCCTTGTGTCCCTTTAAGGACAGTAATGTCTCAACAATGTTTCGCGGAGATTACTCAATACTGATGTTTTTATTTTTATTTTATATTCATATTTCATTTATGTTTGCAATATAGTTTAGTGGTTTTCATCACATATATCCCGGCGTCATGGATTTGTGACTACTTTGTCATACTTCTAATTGTAGTGGACAACAAACACTGTACAAAAAGTTCATGAAATAACAATTAAGCGTGTTCTGTTCTTAAATTGTTTATATTTGAAACACCATGAATGTCCGTCCGGTGAACTAAGTCTTATCTTTTCGACGGTCCTTCTAATATGCATATGAGCATAACTTTGTCCACCAAAAATTAAAATACTACTCGCAAAAAGAAATGATAAATTAACTTCAACACGATAGTTTAAATATATTCATGGGGTCGTAGAGGGGTGTTAAGCAGGTAGACACTCAGATGTTCAGATATGGCTGAACATTATCAAAATGCAAACTGTTTGCATGCAATACACTTTTCTGATTCTTTCGATGGTGCATATCAGGGAGTACGTTATATATATATAACGTACTCCCTGTGCATATACAGTATTCTGAAGAGAGAAAAAACAACAACGAAACATACATGAGCAAATGCAGTCAGAACAGATAGGCAGATAATTTTAGCCTTAAATATAGCCTAAGGTAAAAGAAATTGGCACAGAAATTATTTTTACTGATCCTGGTTCGAAACAATATACAAAAAAATATATCCAAAGTCCTCATCTCAAATCACGTGCTAAATATGATTTTTTTGGGGTAAAAAGTAAAAAAAATGAAGAAAATCACTATTTTCAGGAATAAATTTATATCCATTCAGAATATTACTAAATCATGTATTTATATATGAAATCTTATTGTTAATATTACGTTATATTAAGTTCAAATGGAAAAAAGGTATAATTATATATCAAAACCTGTTTTTGGGTCCGAAAACTTTTTTTTTATGTTAAAAATATATTTTTTTAATGGTTTTAGAATAAGATTAATAAAAAAATAGCATAAATTCAAATGAATTGTCAATGACATTATTTTAACTGATTATGATTTCCAAAGATATAGAAAACAATATGTCCAAAATCCTCATCTGAAATCACATTCTAAATATAAAAATTTTTGGGTAGAAAATTGTGAAAATGAAGAAAATCGCTGTTTTTGGGAATACAACAAGTATACAATCAAAATCTTTTTTTCTTTTAATCAATTTCCGTACTGACTAAATAATACTTGTTCAAGTCGTTTCTGCGTATATATATATAATTATGTTAAGATGTTAAGTCAAACAACACTTCATGTGTAATCAGTAGACTTCAAAATATTATCTTTGTTGTCATATACATAGAAGGTTAGGTATGTTGATTTATATTGTCTTCTTATCAGTTTGTATTTTACATGTAGCCAACGGAACTCACTTTAATCACTGTCTATATCGGGTCGTGCTGAATTCTCACAACTTACTCCTCTACACGAACTACATGCTGTACTGCAATCTAATACCATTTTATTACAACTACAGCTGGTCGTTTTGCGTCCTGTTTTGCACGAGCATCTTATCACCTTCAGAAGGAATTCTGGGGCAGGTGATTTGTCCATTTTAAGCGGCTTCATGGAGTTATCTTGTATTTCCCAGCCCCATTCAACCGGTATTAACCCATCTTCATTACCTTTCCAGTCCTGTATTTGATAAAATACTCGTAGACTATGATACTTTGCAGCCCCTGATGAAAGGTGTAACATTTTGGGGTCTACAAAACTTGTGCTTTTGGCAACCTTTTCGGCGAATTTATGAACACGTAGTTTGTTCAGTCCTTCTCACGAATTACTCTTATATAGACATAGTAATGCAGTCTCTCCCGATGCAATAATGTCCTCTTCAGATACTTCGTTTGGTGTTTTGTTGAACATATCTGCAGCCAGACGAAATTCTGCGCTGTTTTCATACGTTTTCAGAACAGTACCCTTCCCAAGTCCATATATCCTTGATGTTGTGTCGCAGCCAAGAATTGCATGAAGAAACAGTATATTAGAGCATATTTCTTCACCCAATCTACGTTTTGTGTCTTCGTACTGTGCTTTTCTTGGGTGTTTTTTTGAACTGGGGTTTTAAGGCGCACCAACACATGAAAAGGTTACATGGCGCCTAACAGGCATGCACATGCCAGGCTCATCTTCCATGTACATCGAGATAAAATATGGAAAATGGGCCTAGAACCTTCTCACCCTGAACTGCAGAGTTGCTGCAAATTCTATCATAGAAACTCCATTTACGTTGGAGCCACGTTATTGTTTTTCTGCCACTGCTCTTTTGATACGAGAGAGATAGCACCTGAAACAATGCAGGGATCATGATGAAGACCTTTAATGAACATGAACAAAAAATGATAAAATGAACATGAATTTGGGGGGATACTACCCCTCTGCCTACCCCATCCAAAGGGATCTGCAGTGGCCCTATTCTTTGCCCCGTGACCATAGCTGTTAGATTTTGGTCAAGGAATCCGTTGCAAAAGGCAACCGCCATCAAGTATATATTTCATTTCACCAGTGGGTCTTTCACTCTGTGGTTTTACTTTATTTCGTATAGCTTCTGCCAATGCTGGCTTATCAGCCTCTCTCAGCAAGTGCAGGGTTTCAAATATTGCTGGAGGGTAAGTGCATAACTCATAAGAGAATAGAGAATCCAGTTCGTCTTCTGGGAATGATCTCCTTGCCGCAGAAACAAGCCGTTGAAATAATAGTTGCGAGTCTACCTTGACAACGTCATCTATTTTCAAACCAGCCGTATCCGACATTGTTTTTACTTGATCTTTTCGCTTGAAAGCAAAATCCATAACAGTGCTTCCAGCCACTTGATCCCAACAGCTTTCGCAGCATCTACATTGACATAATCATCAGAAACAACTCCACTTGATATACTTTTTAGCTCAGGATCCTTATTAAAGGGGTTACTTTCACTAAGATATTCTATTAGAATCTTCGTGTCTTTCTTGTCTATCTGTTGCCGTGCGTTTGAAGTATCTTTATGCTGGTCATTGGTGATGAATTCTGTTCCTGATACTTGTTGCATAGCTTCGTTGATTTCTGAACAAGCGGGGCGAGAAAGTACCCACAGCGTCCTCTGCGTTTCAGTCATTCCCCTTCCTCATGTTAGCTCACCGGTTGTTTTCAAACTTCTCATGAGCATTTGTTCCATGACTAAATCAGTCGAGAGTCCTGCCCAAAATCGATCGCTTTGTCTTAATACATGATACCCCTCCATAAAGTACCTGTACACATCAGGACTACTTGTTTCTAATGATAGCATGTTTGCAAGGTATACGTGTGCCGACTTTGCATATAAGTTGTGGCCAGATGCTGTTAAATAGGGTAACATATCTAATACTGCCTGTAAATGGAGCTTCCAGTTGCCAGATCGTTTTGCCTTAATAAATGTCCTCAGTATATCAACCATCTCCATGTACTGAAGCCATAATCTTGATGTGCGACTTTGTTTTAAGTTACTACGGTGCGTATCTACTCTCTCTTTTATGCGCCCTGCTACAGCAGATGAACATGCAGATTCAACATCTAAATCACCTGCAAGAACCTGATCAAACACAGTCAATGCACAGTCGATATCATTGTCAATGCCTATTCTTTCATGTCCATATGTTTCTTCAGCAAACAATTCTATTGTCTCGATTAGGTGATTTTCCGGGTCCTTCGTCAGAGGTACTTTCCTTCTTATTTGTTTCCAGTCCATTATTACATGTTTCATTATTTTCCGAACCACCATTGAACTCAGCTCCGTCATTTTTTCGTCACCTTCAATTTCACCACTCTGTTTGTTCTTACGTATGTCAACATTAAAGACCTCGGCGGCCATTAACGAAGTTTTATGGGTACTCAGATCACTCCTCACCTCTATTAATCGTCTTTCTGATCCCATGTAGCGGGTCAGTATAAACCAAATAGTATTTCTCCAAATCTGGCGCAAATATAAATCGAAATGAATGTTCACAGGGGCGGATACAGGATTTAATACGGGGGCGAAATTGAAATAAATTGACAACAACATCCACCACCAAAACACGCTTTTCGCATGCATGTTCATAACTTCTCAGTTGTTGCTGTTATGGTGTTTAAGGGGTGGGTGTGGGGGAGGGGCGGCGCAACTTAAAGACCTGTTAAAACTTAAAAACCTGTTTACAACAAAAAAGAAAGAATAGAAAAGCACACTTCTTTTATTAATTTTCAGATTTTATTGTGGTTGGGGTGGGGTGGGGTGAGGGTGGCCGGATGGGCCCTCGCCTGAATCCGCCCCTGATTTATAACCAGTATACACGACTCTTAGAAACAGAAAGGAGAGGACATATATCCTAGGTGTATAATGGTTTATATACTAAAGTTGCACTGGTCAATACGTGTTGCTTCACATTTATAACAACAATCTTAATTAAGTAGCACACGGATCTGTTACTACCTTTAAAACTATGTTTTATTTCAGTATCAAACATATACATACTTGTCATCTATGTAACTGTATAACAAGCTCCATCAAGTGTGTATCAGTTCACTGAATTGGTGTTTACCTCAGTACCAAAACATGTGTTGTCAAAAAGAGCGGCAAACTTTTAAGGAAAGGTACTCTATCAAACCAAACACATTTTAATTAAGGGAGATTATCTGAAATATTTTACCTACAAATCTACTGTTATGACCAATCTAAAACATTTAGTCAGATCAAAAAGTAGATCTACTATAAAAAGTTGGATATCTTACTTAATTTAACATTAATACGTAAATATCATTATAAAATTATGTTCCCAAAAATCGTTGATTTTTTCCTATTTTTCTTAAACTTTCAACCTCAAAATAAGTACACTTTCAACTTGAGTTGTGAATTGTATTTTAGATATCTGATAGAGAACAACATAAATAATAAAACACAAAAACAAAAATATGATATTTACCCATAGATTTAATTTAAGTATTTTATCTCCAGAAATCGGTGATTTTATCAACTTTTTCACCATTTTATCCCAAAATTGAGAGTCTGTCTATTTATTTGGTCAAATTGATCATACATTCTGATTGTCTTCTGTATTACAAGCATTATTTACTATATAACTGTGTTTTTAATTGTTTAATTATAATTTTTTTAAATTATTCCCAAAAAAGGTGATTTTTTCATTATTTTACATCTTTTTGCCCCAAAATAACATATTTAGCACGTGATTTGAGATAAGGACTTTGGATATATTTTTTTCCATAATGTTTGGAACCAGAATCAGTTAAAACCATTTCTGTGCCAATTTCTTTTACCTAAAAGTTTATTTTTACTGCTCTAAGATGAACAATAGCATTAAACAGTGATGTCAATCTGGCAATAATATTTAAGTTATTTGAAGAGACATTTCAGTGGGATTAATGTGGAAAATGGGACAACACGTATTGGATTTTGTTTATGTCCCCAAAGGAAGGAGGCATATAGTAATTGTACCATCCGTTAGTCCGTCCGCCCGTTAGTTCGTCCGTCCGAAACAATAATGTCTCAGCCATACCTTTAAAAGTACTTAAGGGAATTTCATGATAATTCATACAGATGTCAGTCTGTATGAAAAGGTGCATACCTCAAAGGTCAGGGTCACACACGGAGATCAAGGGTCAAATGAGTCAAAACTGTAAGGGTACAAGAGGGAAATGTGTCTAAGCCATAACGGTGAGGGTACAGGAGGGAAATGTGTCTAAGCCATAACGGTGATGGTCGAAGAGGGAATTGTGTCTCAGCCATAAAGGTGAGGTACAAGAGGAATTGTGTCTCAGCCATAACGGTGAGGGTACAAGAGGGAATTGTGTCTCAGCCATAACGGTGAGGGTACAGGGGGGATTGTGTCTAAGCCATAACGGTGAGGGTACAAGAGGAATTGTGTCTCAGCCATAACGGTGAGGGTACAAGAGGGAAATGTGTCTCAGCCATAACGGTGAGGTACAAGAGGGAAATGTGTCTCAGCCATAACGGTGAGGTACAAGAGGAATTGTGTCTCAGCCATAACGGTGAGGTACAAGTGGGAATTGTGTCTCAGCCATAACGGTGAGGTACAAGTGGGAATTGTGTCTCAGCCATAACGGTGAGGTACAAGTGGGAATTGTGTCTCAGCCATAACGGTGAGGGTACAAGAGGGAAATGTGTCTCAGCCATAACGGTGAGGTACAAGTGGGAATTGTGTCTCAGCCATAACGGTGAGGTACAAGTGGGAATTGTGTCTCAGCCATAACTGTGAGGTACAAGTGGGAATTGTGTCTCAGCCATAACGGTGAGGGTACAAGAGGAATTGTGTCTCAGCCATAACGGTGAGGGTACAAGAGGGAAATGTGTCTCAGCCATAACGGTGAGGTACAAGAGGGAAATGTGTCTCAGCCATAACGGTGAGGTACAAGAGGAATTGTGTCTCAGCCATAACGGTGAGGTACAAGTGGGAATTGTGTCTCAGCCATAACGGTGAGGTACAAGTGGGAATTGTGTCTCAGCCATAACGGTGAGGTACAAGTGGGAATTGTGTCTCAGCCATAACGGTGAGGGTACAAGAGGGAAATGTGTCTCAGCCATAACGGTGAGGTACAAGTGGGAATTGTGTCTTAGCCATAACGGTGAGGTACAAGTGGGAATTGTGTCTCAGCCATAACTGTGAGGTACAAGTGGGAATTGTGTCTCAGCCATAACGGTGAGGTACAAGTGGGAATTGTGTCTCAGCCATAACTGTGAGGGTACAAGAGGGAATTGTGTCTCAGCCATAACTGTGAGGGTACAAGAGGGAATTGTGTCTCAGCCATAACTGTAAGGGTACAAGAGGGAATTGTGTCTCAGTCATAACTGTGAGGGTACAAGAGGGAATTGTGTCTCAGCCATAACTGTGAGGGTACAAGAGGGAATTGTGTCTCAGCCATAACGGTGAGGGTACAGGGGGGAATTGTGTCTCAGCCATAACTGTGAGGGTACAAGAGGGATAGTGCCTCAGCCATAACGGTGAGGGTACAGGGGGGATTGTGTCTCAGCCATAACGTTGAGGGTACAGGGGGGAATTATGTCTAGGCCATAACGGTGAGGGTACAAGAGGGAAATGTGTCACAGCCATAACTGTGAGGGTACAGGGGGAATTGTGTATCAGCCATAACGATGAGGGTACAAGAGGGAAATGTGCCTCAGTCATAACTGTGAGGGTACAAGAGGGAATTGTGTCTCAGTCATAACTGTGAGGGTACAAGAGGGAATTGTGTCTAAGCCATAACGGTGAGGGTACAAGAGGGAATTGTGTCTCAGCCATAACTGTGAGGGTGCAAGAGGGAATTATGTCTCAGCCATAACGGTGAGGGTACAGGGGGAATTGTGTCTCAGTCATAACGGTGAGGGTACAGTGGGGAATTGTGTATCAGCCATAACGGTGAGGGTACAGAGGGGAATTGTGTATCAGCCATAACGGTGAGGGTACAAGAGGAAAATGTGTCTCATCCATAACTGTGAGGGTTCAGGGGTGGGGGGATTGTGTCTCAGTCAAATTGGTGAGGGTACAGGAGGGAAATGTGTCTCAGCCATAACTGTGAGGGTACAAGAGGGAATTGTGTCTCAGCCATAACTTTGAGGGTAGAAGAGGGAATTGTGTCTCAGCCATAACTGTGAGGGTACAAGAGGGAATTGTGTCTCAGCCATAACGGTGAGGGTACAAGAGGGAATTGTGTCTCAGCCATAACGGTGAGGGTACAGAGGGAAATTGTGTATCAGCCATAACGGTGAGGATACAGGGGGGGGGGGGGGGGGGGGGGGAATTGTGTCTCAGCCATAACTGTGAGGGTAAAAATATGGAAATGTGTCTCAGCCATAACTGTGAGGTTACAAGAGGGAAATTTGCCTCAGCCATAACGGTGAGGGTACAAGAGGGAATTGTGTCGCAGCTATAACTGTGAGGGTACATGAGTGAATTGTGTGTCAGCCATAACGGTGAGAGTACAAGAGGGAAATGTGTCTCAGCCATAACTGTGAGGGTACAAGAGGGAAATGTGTCTCAGCCATAACTGTGAGGGTACAGTGGGAATTGTGTCTCAGCCATAACTGTGAGGTTACAAGAGGGAAATTTGCCTCAGCCATAACGGTGAGGGTACAAGAGGGAATTGTGTCTCAGCCATAACTGTGAGGGTACAAGAGGGAAATTTGCCTCAGCCATAACGGTGAGGGTACAAGAGGGAATTGTGTCTCAGCCATAACTGTGAGGGTACATGGGTGTATTGTGTCTCAGCCATAAATGTGAGGGTACAAGAGGGTAATGTGTCTCAGCCATAACTGTGAGGGTACAGGGGGAAATGTTTCTCAGCCATAACTGTGAGGGTACATGGGTGAATTGTGTCTGAGCCATAACTGTGAGGTTACAAGAGAAAATTGTGCCGCAGCCATAACTTGAGGGTACAAGAGGGAATTGTGTCTCCGCCATAACGGTGAGGGTACAAGAGGAAATTGTGTCTCTGCCATTAAGAGGGGGAATTGTATGTGGAAACGTCATACAAACCTAAGGTGCAGTGAGAAAATGTGTCACATGCAAGAATCAGGTATATACCTAAAGGGTCATGGTCACACTTAGAGGTCAAATATCAAATGCATCAGCATTCTGTCTTTGCCGTAACTCGAAAACTACATAAGGGAATTGCATCAAACGACACAAACATGTTCAACATGTTCAACAGGATCAACATTTTGCCTTTTCGTGGGCATTTGTCACTTACTGGTGACATTTGTTATGCTTTTCTTGCAACAAAACACTCGAATGGTATTTTTTTTCCCTCAAAAATAATTAATGATGACACTTCCTTATGTTTGTAAACAAAAGTCACATGACGACCTTAACATTTAGTAAACTCATTATTATAATTTTAATATTTTAATAATCTCGTTGGATAAAAGATAGGATACGAGGCTCTGTCAATTCGTTTATTAAAATCAATAATAAACAGTCGTACATGTAAGAACCTCTATATCTCTTCTTCTCTCACTCTCTATCCTTCTATACTATCGCAATGGAAATATGAGAAAAATGGTCAGATAGAAATCACAGCACCCAAACGGGTAGGCAGTATGGCTCACTGGTTAGCTTAAATCTATTTTAAGTGTACACAACCTCGCTATTATCCAGTCTTCAGAGCTCAAATTGACAAGACTCTCTAACAATAAAGTCCACATTCAGAGAAATTAGGAAATGATACAAGTATATGTTATTGCAAAGATACATAAAACTACACTTGCGTTGCCTATATGGTTCTTAGTTCAAAGTTATGCCCAGTTATGAGCTGGGTTAGGTTGCAGGTTAAAGTTTTATGAAGGGGCATAACTCTGTCAAATTGGAAGTCAGAGTTATTGGACATATGTAATAACAGTTCTTGAGGTAAGATGACGATGTGTGTGAAGTTTCATGAACATAGGTCAAATACTTTTCAAGTTATGGCCAATGTTAGATTTCAGGTTAAAATGTGATGGACGACGACGGACGACGACACACGACTGACGACGACGGACCAAGTGATCCCTAAGTATCTGCGATGCTACATTCAGGCGGAAAAAAATACACATAGGGGTGGGGTGCATATGGATATGCTGATGTCCATCCGTTCGTCTGTCCATACGCCCCGTACGTACCGTGGTACTACATCTCATATCTCAGTAACTGTAAAGGTCAATTACTTGAAACGACATAGCTGTAGCATCGGTAGGCTAAGAACCCTAACTCTGTAAATACAGAGTTCATTCCCTTCTCAAACCTATACACGTGCAACCAGTAACTAAACGCAATTCAATTAAACCTGTTGTACTTTGCACATCACTGTCAAGACTGCTCACCGGGTACGGACCCGTTCTGCCGGTTGCCGACGGTTCGGGTAGTGGTAGCAGTGTCAGTAGGAGTCCCTGAGACTAGCAACAGAGTAATGATTTTGCGTATTGGTACTGAAGCACTGGTCAACGTGATGTCTATTAGGCATCCACGCCTTTCCGTCTTATTCATCTGGGTTAGGCAAGCCAATTTTATCATCCGCACGTACTTTTTTGGCCAATTTAGACAGCCATACGCATGCTGTTTATTGTGCCTCCCTACACGTGATTATTTAATAGTTGGATAACCGTCACTTTAATATAGACAGGCATTCGAACTGTTAGTCATTTTCAGAGTGGCAGACTTTAGGTCAAAGTTAGTAATAATCAGGCACCCACGTTTTACTGTCTTATTTATCTCATTTATCAATCACACGTCATTCTCTGGCCGATCCTATTTCATGAAACCCTTTGGGCACAGCTTTGAGACATACGAGCTCTGGGTGTTCTTGCGGCGGGACTATAAACCTTATAACTACACTAATCCCCCTCCCACCCACTATACCGAGTCATTTCTTGTTTTAGCACGGCTTCCCATCGCGAAGTCTCACGATTGCCGATCGAATCTCTCTATACGTTCTGATGACAGCCTCTTACTTTGTAGGTATGCGTGGTTTTCAATCATTTAGACAGCCTTACTCATGCAGTATTTGGATCCCCTGCACTTTAGCAAATAGTGGGATAACCGTCAAGTAAACACTGGCTTTAAAACTGATAATACAGCCTTTCAAGAGGTTTGTAAGACGGATCAGAGTGGCAGAATTTCAATTGTCACCTTCTAATTTTAAACACTGACATAGTGTCATCCGTACTGAAGAGTCTTGTCTCTGCTAATCTTGAATATATGTAGGTCAGTTTAGTTATTCGCAGGATTCTCATGAGGTTGTTACCGGAAGCGAAGATGACCTAGTTCAGCGTGGTTAGAGGTGAGCGGGTCCCCACTTCGTCCTCGAGAAGGATTTACGGCTCCCAGTAGCCAAGGGGGAACGAACCCGAGGGTTCGACGCATTGGGTGTACAGTCATGTTGACTCAGATATGGTTATATGTGCTTGGGCGATTCTAACAGTCAGACACGTGGTTGCAACGTTGTTGAACTTCGTAATAAGCGAGGTACCAGTTGTTAAGTAGGCGTTTTGTTCACGACGTTCAATGAGATTATAATTATCAGTAGGTTACGGCGTTTACACGCTGGTTGGGAAACCAACTCCTCACTCCTGCATAAATGGCGTCAGTACCAGATATGTTCTTTCGCAAGTTATATAACGCACATTGTTTTGTATTGTGGCAGGGCGCGGCTCACGTATGATTCATACTGTACGCGTTACATAATCGTACAATGATTTATCCAATTTCCTTTGAGGGATTCGCTTTTGCCAAAATTATTTTCTTTTGGCGGTGGCATTATCAAAATGTCATTTTGATTGCTGCTCTGTGGCATTATTATAATTTGATTTTGATCGCTGCCATATGGCCGTCAACGAATCCTTCAATTCAGTGAAATTAAAGTTAATGACAATTAACAATTATGTAATTAGTAAATTTCAATGTAATACTGACCACTGTTTCCCAGGGTCGGTATTATAGCATGAAATATTAAGCCTTTTGGGGCTTATTGTTGGTGCATCATGCCTTGTTCGGTCGTGCACGTTATTGTAATCTTTAGAAAAGAAATAACATTCAAGTGATTAAATGAAGAAACATTTTACTTTAGAATTAGAGTTTTGAATAAACATGTTATTTAAGCCTGTTGGGGCTTCACTAAGGGTATAAGGCTGTTGTACCATGCCCTCTTTTGTTTAAGTCTATCGGGGCTTCATATTTTTGTTTAAACCTACTGGAGCTTCATTAAGGGTATCAGGCTTATGGGCCATGCCCTCTTTTGTGAAACATGTTAAGGGCTGACATTATATATATATGTGTTGCCGGCAGCCCGCTATTTGGAGACGCGCCCAATATTTGCCAAAACTATTTAATATACGATCAAACATTTTAATAAAGGATAAAATGTTCTTGTGTGTTTGTCAAGTTGTTGCCTTCCTAATGATTTGTTCAGTATATTTTGCGACATAGGAAACAACTCACTTTGTTGAGGGTATATGCGCTTTAGCTGAACAACATTCGTTAACTATTAAAAACAACGCACTTTGTTGACACTTTATTTCTCGATCAGAAAAGTCATGTGGTTTCTATACATGTTACCTTTACACGTAGTATGATTACGGTTTGTTGAAAGTATATACTGTAATGTGAATTGCATTTGGCTTTTAAGCGTTTGATTTTGAACATTAGTTTGAAAGTTAATTAAGAATTATCAAAAATAGTACTTGATAGTTACCATGTTCAACTATCCAGTTCATACGGTGAAGAGAATTCAAGAGAATTAACTCAATTAATATGACCCGGGATATGGTGTTAGCCTAGCAGAGTGATCTACCATAAACATAACGCGAGTTTATATATATATATTCATATGGAACATTTGATCGGCAGTTAGCAATTTAATGTGTTTAGGATTTTTAGATGTCATAAATGTACTTAAAATCCCCAAACAATACCGATGATAATATCTTTTGTCATACTTCAAAGAAAAGTCTAGGGATTTATTTCATCGGTCAGTGTGCCGCAGGCATGAGCGGTCTACGTCTCGCGACGTGAACATTTGACGATTTTCCCATGGGTACACAGAAATAAAATGGCGGAAATTACGCTGCCGATTCGTCTGGCATAATAGTAAGTAGTGTTGTTTGCCATTTTATAGATAATAAAACACCAACACTGTGATAAACTACGTTTTTTTATTATTAAAAAACCTGCAAAATTTTACGACGTTTAGAGCCGTAAACCGTAATCGACGTCACGTGTTATGCAGTAGAGGCACGTTACTGGGAAACTGACTAAATAAAAAAGGAACCGTGTTTAAAGTAGTTTGTATTTTTAAAATAAGTAGTAACAACCTTGAAGTATGAACAATTCGTTATTTGGATTCTTGACAGGGGACATAATTATGTTTACATTCCCTGTCTGGCAAGGAGGCCCTATAATGTCCAGACAGGGACTGCGAGCCCAAGTCCCCTGTCAAGAATCCAAACAACTAAAACATAGAGGATAATTGTTCTTTTGGATTAAACCAACTTATAACAGAATACATTTCATCGAGAAGCGTTAAATTCACAATAAAGAAAAAGAAACGTTCATTTTATGTTATACCTTATAATCAGAGTGTATGTTAAACAACTATATTCAGGGCGATGCCATTGGCTCAGTATGGTAAAATGCAATTATTAAATCGCCATAACTTCTAAACGGCTTTATTTATGTCAATAAACTATTGTTTGGGGCGCTTGTTTCAGCCAAAGGTTTTTCGGCAATAGCATGAGCAATTTTATAAATACGGCCATATATACTATATCATTAGAACTGGAATTTTTAGTGGTAAATAAAATACCGTACTATTTAAAATCGGTTGAGATATCAATATTTTACAGCCGAAATGCTTTTTTGATGGGTCTTTTCCATGTAAATTCCTTGTTGCTGGGGTACCAAAAAATTACGAAATCTCAAATAACTTCAGTTTGCTCTAATATTTTGTTATAAAACTTTTGGAGTGTCTTAATTTACATTTATCCAACACATTAAATCTTTTTTTGGATACAAATTCTATATAAATATTTTTTTTAATTTTTGATGCAGCAAGATTTTGCATTGAAAATGCCTTATCAAAAACAATTTTCGCATGTGGAATTTTTATTTCTGAACCGATTTTGAAAAGTAACGTATTTTTATTTAGCACTAATAATGTCTGTTTCACTGATATACATCTTATTTATGTCCTATTTAAATGTTGACTTAAAGGTCCAAAAAACCTTTGGCTGAAACGCGCGCCGAACAATACGACTGATTTTCTTAGTTAACTTATTTCTAATCCAATATAACTTTTATACTAACATTCCGAGAAAACAACACAAACGTTTTTGAATACACTTTTTTTAAAATACTTTGGTAGTTTTCAAAAACTACAGCTCATTTTATGAGTTCAAAAAATAAGTTGTTTTTGACATAGCAAAAAGTAGTTCCAAATTAGTGAAAATTATAAACTGTAATCCACTGTTTAAAACAGTGAGGTTATCATTTCATTTCGCTGAGAACATAATATTATTCAGCGAAAAACATAACATACATTTGTAAATTTGTAAATTCATATTTACCTCCTCTATATTGCCAATAACTTTAATACGATTTGTTTTACATATTTGTCTCATAAGTCGAATACGGCCAGTTGTTTATAAATATACATTGTTATTGCAGAGATCTAAGAAGAATTTATGCTTTAATACGATTCCCTTTGTATTCTATAATTGGATTTTTGTAAAGAAATGTGACACAGAAATAAAATAAATACGTAGGTAAACAGAAACAAAACTACGTTTACGCTTAAACGCACACTGACCTTTTCTATCTCTTAACACCATTTTTATTCAAATGAAAACTCTATTTATTGTGTGCGCAATGGCGATATAAGCTTTCGTAACAATGTGTTTAACAGCTTTATCCGAAATGGAATATAATCACAAAAGAAGGAAAGTAAATTGTTAAACAGTTTTCTTCCAGTGTTAAAAGGGCTTGCGTCCTCTAAACATTATACATATAAATTTGATGAAAGTTTTGGGATATTATAAAATGGATTGAATGTTGCGTATATATTGAAACAAAAGCATGCACTTTGAAACTGGATTCAACAAGGCAACAAGTTAATCAATTGAACACAGTGTTATTTGATGGAAAACAACAGTTGAGCAATGAAATGTTTTATTCGATATAGATAAAACTTGTTTAAAATAGCTACAGACGATTCCCACGTTTAAAATGTAAAACCACAACAACGAACTTCTTACCACACAAGTACATTTTGTGTTATAAAGGAATGACATACGCACAGATACGGTGAGTGAAAGTTTAATAATAGACAAATAACTACAGCCGTTTGAAACATACATTTCACGTGTCTACACTAAAGACGAATACTTTGGAACAGAAAGCCCGTGAAAGCCTACGTGATATCCGCTTATACCGACGAAGTATACTTAAGACATTAATCCTACGATCTACTAGTGAACTGGGCATTTTATTACAGCTGTTACAAGACAGTCGTCATCTAGCTTACGCAAAAAAAACGCACACAACGATGCATTTTGTGGCGCGTAACTCCACAGACTCGGCGTATCAGTCACACGGATATTCGCTCCGTGGCCATGATCCCCTCGCGGTATTTCGGCAGCCACCTACCCATATCGCGCGCCCAAATTCCAACGACACACCTACCTCACTCAGACGGATACAATCCTTCCCCATAGGAGGAAATGCAACACTCTTAAACTTTAAAACACGCGACAACGACGCAAACCATCAAAGTGAATTACAGGATTTACTCGATTCTAATACAAACACTGAAATAGACGTGCAGTTAACATTGGACGAGATCATCGCAAATAACAACAGAACGCACGATTGTCAGAGTGAGGGCTGCAAACGGGTTGTTATTAACGTTGCCGGTCAAAAATACGAGACACAGATAAAGACTCTGCAAAGATTGCCAAGTACGCTTCTAGGGAATGAATCGAAGCGTGAAAAGTACTGGGATAATAACAGATACGAGTATTTCTTCGATCGCCATCGTCCCTCCTTTCCCGCGATCCTCTATTACTACCAAAGCGGGGGACGGTTAAAACGACCAGTAGAGGTTCCCGTTGATATCTTTATAGAGGAGTTGGAGTTTTATGAAATCGGTAGCTCCATCATTGACGAATTCAAAGCTTCTGAAGGTTTCATAATTGCCAAAAAAGAAGAAAATATACTACCGGAGAGCAGCCTTCAGAGGAAAATATGGGAGATATTTGAAAACCCAGGTAGTTCTGTAGTATCTAATATCATTGCGGTTATATCTGTAATTTTTATTTTGACGTCCGTTGTGACATTTTGTGTCGAAACACTACCCCAATTTAAAAACATCGACTGTAAGAACGTGACGGTGCCCGGAGTAAACGATACGGTGAGCTGGGTGCTCAAACCCAACTTCCAGGACCCGTTCTTCATCATTGAGAGTTGCTGTATTTGTTGGTTTGTATTTGAGTTAGTTATCAGACTAGTGACTAGCCCATCGAAACTAAAATTCACGAAGGATATGATCAATTGGATCGACTTGATATCTATCATGCCATACTTTATATTTTTGGCGACGTCCTTCATACAAGAAACATGTCAAAGTAGTTCGAGATTCCTGTCGTTGCTACGAGTGCTTAGAGTTGTACGCATATTCAAACTGAGTAGATTCTCTGTCGGACTACAGATCCTGGGGAAGACGCTCTGTGTCAGCATCACGGAATTGGCCATGTTCGTTCTATTTCTGGGAATTGGCGTGGTAATTTTCGCTTCTGCTATTTTTTTCGCTGAACAACAAACCGAAGAATCGTTTTTCGAAAGTATTCCAGACGCGTTCTGGTGGGCTGTGATAACGATGACAACGGTGGGGTATGGTGATGTTTATCCAATCGGTGTGTTTGGTAAACTCATCGGTAGCCTGTGCGTTCTATCCGGGTTGTTAGCCATAGCATTGCCTGTGCCGGTCGTTGTGACTAACTTTAACAACATATACCGCCAGACCACTGGACGGGGAAATAAGATGTAAGTTCATCATAAAACGCCGAAAGAAAAACTCGAAAGTTTCTCACCATGTTGTGTCTTGTATTATGTGTGCTTGAAACACTGATTCCCTGCCATGTTGAATCTTGAATTGTGTGATTGTTTCCCGCCATGTTGAATCTTGTATGTGTGTCAATTGTTTCATCGTCATGTTGCATATTATCTTATTCTAGTTTCCACGTCATACTGCGTTTAATTCTTTGTGTCATTAAACATAGTTTGCACGCAATGTTGCATCTAATTCTTTGTGTCATTAAAAAAAATTCAACGCCAAATGTCATTAAAACTTTGTTTTAAGGTTATGTTGCATTTAACTCTGTGTTTCATTAAACATTGTTTCCACGCACTGTTTCATTTAAGTATCTGGGGGCATTGAAACAACATTGTTTCCACGCACTGTTTCATTTAAGTATCTGGGGGCATTGAAACAACATTGTTTCCACGCACTGTTTCATTTAAGTATCTGGGGGCATTGAAACAAAATTGTATCCACGCCCTGTTTCATTTAAGTATCTGGGGGCACTGAAAACTTGTTTAACGTAATGTTGCATTTAATTCTTTGTCATTTAAGCATTGTTTAAGTGTCATTTTTGCATATAATTCATAATACTGTTTCCAGGTCAAGTTGCATTTTATTATTTGCAATTGAAACATTGTTTCCATGCCATGTTGCATATCATTCTTTGACATAGCATTAAGTGTCACCTTGCATATAATTGATAACAGTGTTTCCAGGTCAAGTTGCATTTAATTATTTGTCATTGATACATTATTTCCACGCCATGTTGCATGTAATTCTTTGTCATTAAACAGTCTTTCCTCGCCAAGTTGCATTTAATGAAATGTCATTAGCTTAAACGTATTTATTTTACATCGATTGTAACGAAAACTTATTTTAATCACTCTCGATTTCTTCCTGGATAGAACCAGTACTAAACAAATGCAGAAAAAGAGCCTTGCTCAGGGAAACAACATTTCAAAATCGTCTCTGTGGCCGATTGGCCAACGACATTGCGTTACAAACCTACGCCTCTCACCGCTGCGGGTTCAAATCCCACTGGGAGCTTGACCTGTAAGTGAGGAATTATCGATTCTTGCGGGTGACGGGTGGTGTACAGTACTCGTTTTACCCAGGAAAAGTGGGTGGTCTGCCTCCACCACAAAAAATCGACCGTCATATATATATGTATCTTTTATTCAGCAAAATTCCAAAAAGTCATAAGACCCATGAGGATACAAAACATATATACAAGGTTGACAGCAGGTACATGCCATAGTTATGTGTAAAGTACTAGTGTTTCAACCTCAACACGATACATTATAAAGCTTTTGAAAGTAACAATTCAAGAAATATTTTCAATCATGTATGCTATTATTAATACATTTTAAACAGTTTTTAATCACATAATATATGCGGAGAAGATGACAGTCATTTAAATCCTAAATAACTTTATTTCACCTTTTATAGAAAACATAGAATAAACTTTAATAACATTTGAAATCTTTGTTAAAAACCAGAACAAAACAAAAACTGGTCTTTTGGGACCAACGAGCCCAATAGGTGGCTTTGAAGTAGAATACCGCTTAAGCCGGTGCTAGTGGGCGTTTGAAGTGTTGCTTCTTTCATTACTTCTCATGAACAGACTCAATAAAACCGATTCTGCTGCTTTATTCTCTTAATTGTGTTTGTTGCTCCCAAAGGATCACCTTTATCAGTATTTATTTAAGTTAACTGGTCTTAATATTAAAGAGTAAGTTTTATATATTTTAATAATAAAATGTGTTTTGTACTATTATCTAACACATTTAGCCCTCTTATCTCAAATGCTTTAAAAACAAAGACACTCAGATTTTTTATAATTTTTTGATTTTCACTATTTATAAGTTCCAAAAATTTAAACATACTTGGTCTTTTCCAATAATACTTCTTTATATTTTTTCTCTTAAAGACCAGTCTGATGTAGTTACTACATAAAATTGAAGGCGTGTCTAGAATGGTAACAAATGTGATCTGTCAGGTCAAATCAGGGTCAGTTTCCTAGAATGTAAACAAGCCTGTATGGTGTATGGGAAAATAATGGACCATGCAATTTTGAGATGAATGCATACACACACTGTATATTATTGTTCATCAATGATTCTCTGATTTACTAGTCTCGATCATCCAGACCTCTCGCGAGACTTCTCTCACAGAAGTCCAAACGATGGTCTGGAGTAAAGCTTCTTTAAACATTTTGACACCAAAACGAGGTGTGGACAAAAAAAATCACCGGCCTCTGATTGGTCAACTTTAGTTTGTTATGGAAATCCATGGGAATCACCCCCTACGTCACGACGGCGTCATAAATTACGTGACGTTACGCGCAATGTTGTGCAATAAAATTACTCCAAACATAGTCAGCGGATCACGATTAATGCTAAAAATTAAATTTTAAACATCATTTTGTAAGATTATATTATGTTTTTAGAGAAACTACAATAAAACGAAGTTTATTGTATATTTAATTAGGACGTACACACATCCCATTGGAACTAATGTTGCGCGTAATTCAACGCACACTTTGATGTTGCAATCAAAATGACGTCACGTCGCAGTCAGTTTTGACGGTTGGCGCCGTCTATCGGTCAACATTTTTAAAGAACTGTGAGTCCAGACGCTCGCTAGCGCTCGCAGTCAGCTTGAGTGTGTCTGGATGATAGAGACTTCTGATCAACCTGCACATAATCCCTGTGAGGTGATGATGCAGTATGGCAGATATACATTATTACATGAAAACACAGTTTTTATAATATTGTTTAATTTATAGTTTTATGTGTGTTTATAATGTGTGAGCATAAACTATATGGCAAGCTATTTGACTGTTTATTTAATGTTACAGATATGCAGATATAAGTTATTTTATATATTATATAGTAAAGCAGATAAACGTGTATACATATATTATTTAAGAAGATATCTTATAAAGTATGTCAGATATCGCCATTAATAAATGAGATATCTGATTTAAATTTGTAAGTCAGTTACCTTTTAAACCTTTTGATTCATACTGGTATTCAATGTTACATGTATCGCATTCTGCTGTTATATCAACTGTACATGCAATTACACATTATTGCTATATTGGATTTCTTTTTTTTAAAGACGGTAATTGCAATATATGTACTAAAATACTACAAAATAATGTGAAGAAATCCAATTCTTGAACACATCAAATGTACACAATCATTTTGAATCAATGTACACAATTGCATCTGTTGTAGACTTGGGAAGTTTGATAATATGAAATCTTATCACAAAGGGGCAATAAACACTAACTGAGCATACCTGCCGGAATTCTCCCATGCGGTGATAAATACCTTCTGTGACCCCCTTGATTAGTAACAGGTCATTATATCTGAACTGGCAAAATTGGTGACTTATTCCTGGGAGTGTTTAGGGGCTTTACATAAGAAATAGATGTATTGACTGCTTTTACCAATGTAATTCTTATCATGTGTTCCCGTTTGGAACCAACTGTGTCAGTGTGAGTGGTCAAGATATCCCGCCAATTTGTATTACACTTGTGAATAACTGTTATATGTGCATACAATGGCTGTGGAAACTGTGAAATGCTTTACATTGAAATTGACTGAATTGCAGTTCAGTACAATCAAACACTTGTTTCAGCATTATGAATGGGATTTTGAAGAATGTGTTGTTGGACAAATAAAATAAATGTGGAATTGATTGAGGAAGATAACATCCAGTAATCTCAGATAGATACTTTTAGTGTAAATAATAATAATGGAAATGATGGAAATGACAACCCTGATCAAAATCCAAATGGACAAAAATTATCAAAATAAATTATTTTATGGAGATATTTTCATGAAAAAAAAAGTTTTACTTTTTACTTATAAAAAAAAGATGGACATTATTTGAAAGAAAACCTAAAACTTACAAAAAGAAGTGTGCAGAATTCTTCAAAAACCCTGTAGTTTACATCTGAGACTGGTGAGCACACTTCAAGAAGGTAGTATGGCTCAATGCTTTGCCCTGACATGACCCTTTTTGTTTACATTTCCCAGTAGCTACTCTGTTTACATCACATGACCAGGGTCAAAGGTGAAATTTCAAATTAACTGTCATTTTGCTGTTGAAAATTTCGAAAATTTGGAATATAAAATATATAATTATAGTGCTTTGAGGGCAGCTTCAGAAACAGCATATAGTTTGATTAGTAGAGGATGAATTCATGCATCACTGAGAACATTCTTTTTAAAATATGATAGTATTTTCAGAAAAAAGAAAGAAATATATGTCCTGAGTGAAGACAGTCTGAGTTATATTTGAATTTGAATTGATTGACATTTTGTGGGCGGAGCATTCCCTTTTATACTGAAGCCTGGGGTTTAACTCATTATATAATGAACGTTCAATAAAAAAGTGATACTCGTCTTCTAGTTTTGCGCATGTGATACATTTACGTTCATTTATTGGTATGCCGTTCGGCTTATGCTATCTCCAAGCTTCTATTTGTAAGTTATGCGATGATAGTCTTAGTCTTGATAATGCATTTCTATACTTTGGTATATTTAAAACATATAAGTAAGGTTTCATAACATAGTTATCTACTATCAATGTGTAAATAATAACTCTGCTTGAATTTTCCAAACGGGAGTGCATATCTTGAATAAAGTTATCGTGTAATCGTTGTTTAACATTGTAAAGAAATAAATCATTGCTCCCTACACCTTGGAAAAGCCAAACATCATAAAAACCAAGTGAGGCTAATAAATGTTTTAATAAAGTGACCCAGTTCTTCTTATTTGGATATAACTCAGCATCACGTCTCATCAGATTTCATAACATGTTTTACAAATTTATTTTCATGACATCCAATAATTTTTAACCAATATTTCAAAATATTTATATACCTTTGATTAATTAGATTAGTCTTTCCTAGGTCTCCATATACAAGATCATTTTGTGTACATCTTTTAACATTTAATACATTTTTTTACAAAAAAGAGTATGCACTCTTTCAATATTCAAAGCCGTAGAAAACCCCATACTTCAGATCCGTAAAACACAATACAAACAAAACAAGCAAACTTTTTTAAACGCAGTAGTCATAAGGCCCCCTGTAATTAATGAATGAGTGAGTGAGCGAGCGAGCCAGTCAATGAATAATTAATGGTGTTTTAAGGCCCCATGTAATGAATGAATGAATGAATGAATGAATGAATGAATGAATGAATGAATGAATGAATGAATGAATTAATTAATTAACACATAAGTAGGTCATATTGTGCGCAAAACCCATGGAAGCAACGAAAAAGAAATATGAAAAAATGACATTCATGTCAATAACAAACGATGTATTTATATTAACACGTTTTAGTTGCAACAAACAAAGCATTCACGCAAATCTTTGTCAAGATAACGCTAACTTTTGATACGAAAGGCCAACCGTGCTGCCGCTAGGAGTTTCACTGTATGTTCATTGGAATATTGCTTCCAAACCAAAGAACCTTGATATAAAAGTCAAACCGGAAATTTAAAATTCACAGAAAAGTGTCAAGCAACACGCATTGGAAACAAAACACAAAACAATCACAAGAGTAAATAGAAGCAAAGCACGCGAGACAACAAACAACTGTTGACGATATACGTACAGCCTTGGAACGGCCAATGCCAAAAAGGCCGCTTGAGGATAAAATCAGTTTAGTTTCTTGGGGGCACCAAATGTCGCTCTTACCCGTTTGTCATACTAATCTCCGCCAGGCTATGGCCTCTGATAGACAAGGCAGAATTAACAGGCAATATAAGTAGTATACAAGGGTGATTATGTATATAAAACAGCATAGAAAGCGACAAAGCAGTAATGCCTTATGAGAAGACAGAGCAACAAGAGATTAAAACGTTAAGTGCACGACAACCAAAGGTTGAAGACAAATATTCCAGTTGCATTTAATTATGTCATTGAAAGAGAGTTTCCAAATCATGATTTATTTTTCAACTTATTCTATATTTTCAATGAAACAATGTTCCCATGTTAAACTGCATCTTATGTTATATTTTCATTGAAACAATGTTGCCGCGCCATTCTGCATAGTTTGTCTTTGTTGTTGTTTAATAGTTGTTAAACTAGCGTACATAGCGTGTGTATTCATATATGTATAACCCCGCCACACCGCATTATCAATACTATCAAATGATATGTCAAGGCTGCCCCTAGACTATTATCAAATGTTGGATAAGCCCATGCCAAGATTTAGAAAGGCGTAATATGGATTTAGAATGTCCTACTCACCCTAGAAACTGAGTTCGGTAGATGGTATATACAAATACGTGTAAAATAGAAGAAGGATGCCACTTACTGGTCCTTTGGGAACATCAAACCCAAATCGGGTGACTTTAGGGTAGAATACCGCTTAAGCCGGTGCTAGGGGGCGTGACTGAACAGACTAAAAAAGCGATTCTGCTACTTTTCCCTGTTGTTTGTGTTTTTTGTTTCCAAGGGATCCCCTTTTCAGTATTTATTATAATAGAATGAAACCCGATATAAGACCAGCTAATATTGAGAAATAGAACGAAACCCGATATTAGACCAGCTAATATTGAGAAATAGAACGAAACCCGATATTAGACCAGCTTATATTGAGAAATAGAATGAAACCCGATATTATACCAGCTAATATTGAGAAATAAAATGAAACCCGATATTGGACGAGCTTATATTGAGAAATAAAATGAAACCCGATATTAGACGAGCTTATATTGAGAAATAGAATGAAACCCGATATTAGACCAGCTAATATTGAGAAATAGAATGAAACCCGATATTAGACGAGCTTATATTGAGAAATAAAATGAAACCCGATATTATACCAGCTAATATTGAGAAATAAAATGAAACCCGATATTAGACCAGCTAATATTGAGAAATAGAATGAAACCCGATATTAGACCAGCTTATATCGAGTGCGTTTATATACAAAGCATTTGAAATCGTAGAGGTAAGTAATTACCCCAAATGTTGCTTATCTCATTGCATTTAATATAACTGGGAGCAATGTATACTAGCAACTATTAATCACCCCCAAATGTTGATTGTCTCATTACATTTAATATAACTAGGGGCAATGTATACTAGCAACGATTTACTCGCAGTACATTGTTGATATGTAATTGAATTGGGTTTTAAGGCGCACCAACACAAGAAAGGTTCAGAAAAAGAAAAGGTTGTGTATGGTTGCATATAGTCTGGATCTGTTTTTGCTATATAAAATATTCAGTTATGGTATACGTATCTGTATTATATATGCATTGTCATTTACATTGTATTTCAGTTTCATTTACATTGTGTAAATATATATGCAATACATTATACGCATTTGAATTAATATATCCTTTACATTTTACAGTTGAAATTGTATCTTGCTGTAATCGTCATATAGAATTATTTCTTTCAACATTTATTCAGATAATTATGACAAAATTACAGTAACACGTTCCATTTAAATTAAAACAAACATACCTTTACATTGTTTTAGCTACACAAGGAAAATGTTAAACAATATATATGTATTTATGTATTTTCTTTCCATAACATAGGAACATATAAACGATACAAAGTACATTCTCATATAGGCATGTATATATTTTATCAGATAATAAAGGATTATGTGTATATATAGATGATTTTATGATATGTGTATATATAGATGATTTTATGAAATGTTTATGATGTTATGATATGTGTATATATAGATGATTTTAAGATATGTGTATATATAGATGATTTTATGATATGAACTCTGACGTATATCCCCGCCTCCAAAACGGTTTTTCATTTCCTATTATGTGCAACTGTCAGAGGCGTAGCTGGTAGAATGTAAGTTGTAGACCCAAACAATTGAGCACCGCATGTCTAACGTTGTTAGAAGGGTCTGGGAGAACGCTCTCCTCGATTTAAAAAAAACACAACAACAAATGGCGCATTCTGAGAATTTGAGGAGACATTTTTGGGAATAAACATACATCTCTGGGGAAAAGTTGTAGGCCCGGGCCTGCAGTGCCTAAAAGCAGCTACGCCACTGATTGTATGTGTTATTGTGTAAACTGTTTGTATCCTCAAAGGCTTTACGGCCTATTAGAATTACAAATACATAATGTAACATTGATAGTTTATTTCAAAACAAGTTATTATTTTAGTATGTTACTATTTCTGAGTTCTATGTATCAATGACGGAATGTAACTTATAGAAAAACAATATCAATTCCAATGTTCATACTAAGTCTATCATAAGTATAATTTTTCAAAAAAGGCTTGAAACATAACCACAGAGTAATGCATTCATCCAAAATAGTATTGGAACTGGTAATATCCGAATCAATGCAATACTACATATAGTTATGGGTAAATGACATGCATTGGTATTTTGTCCTATGTATGACACTATAACAGTAGATATAAAAGTCGAACAGGAAAAGCAGCATTCAAGGACGACAGTCAACCACAAACACACACAAAAACAAAGAACAACTATAAAGATGAATAAAAGGCAAGATAAGATAAGACATCAAAAACACAAAATAGTTAACAGTAGGGCTAACACTTGGAAAGGTCAGTGGCAAAAAATGCCGTTTGGGGTTTAAATCAAGTTCTAGGGTGCACCGAACATCACTCTTACCCTATTGTCACCCCAATAAACTGGACAGTGTAAATAAAGATATCCTCGCCAGGTTATAATCTCTAACAAACAAGGCAGCATTAATAGGCAATATAAGTAAAACACATAAATGATCATGTATATATAATAAGAAAAAACAAAACGAAAGCATAGAAAGCCACACAGTAAGTACTCAGTGACTTGGCAGAAGCCAGCGCAACAATAGAACAAACCGTTAAGGGTACGACAAGACAAGATAAAAGACGAACATCAAACGCTACCGTCCTATAAGGATTTAGGTAGACCTCATCATAGGGTCCACAATCTGTCCGGTCATCGCACACTCAAAGAGGAATGGATAAGACCGGAATTAATAACGGGGGCTTTAAATGGATTTTGTTTTAATATATGCTTAAGTATTTGCCGAAACCTGTTTATGATCCAAGAGACGAGACGCAATATTTTGTCAATGAATTCTCTGTAAATAATTAGATAGATTGTTAATAACGGGTGTATGGTATAAATATGGATTTTACGTCTCTCATATTTCTGGGGAAAGAGATTGTATAATGCGTTATGTTGTAATGTTCATGCTTTATTGTTCTATATCAATGCTTATTGTTTTATTGTTATATCAATTAAAGTCAGACTACATACAAAACATATCCTATCTACGTTATATTATGTTATCTTATATCCATATTCAAACAATGGCGTAATATATGCCTTTAAATATATGTTTAAGCTCTCCGGAATTATATATTGCGTTATCAATGTTTATCCCCCTTTTTGGAATGTTTTCTCTCTTTTTGTTTTCTATCTATTAAATGGTCTGGAAGAAGAGTTTATGATAAGGGCATGGAAGAAATAAATTTACAAATGATTAAAGTATTTTTGCTTATGTACGCTGATGATATGTTTTTTTTCATAGACCCTATAGGGTTTGCAAAATATTATATTGCCTTATCTGAATATTGCGAGAAGTGGAAATTAATGATCAATATATAAACTAGAAATGTGTCCATGAGACACGGATGCCTGCACTGAATACAATCAGTGTAACCCGTAAAATTTGACGAAAAAGGGGTCGAAACTCTGGTAATACTAGTCGATTTTTACGCCAAATCGATATACACATTTTGATATCATAGGTTAGCATCCTGTAAAGTTTAAAAAGAAAACAGTGGGAAGAGATAGACACACAAGATATTTTGACGTAAAATTTGTCAAAAAAAGGGTCATAACTCATGTAATACATGGTTTATTTTCACGCCAAAACGATATGCACATCTTGACATCATAGGTAATCATCCTGTAAAGTTTCGAAGCAATCGGTTGAAGATAGACACCCGTTTCTTGACGGACGGAAAGACGTACGTACGTACGTACGGACATGGCTAACGTTATATCACCATTCGGTGGTGGAGGCATAAAACACATTTTAGAAAGGGTGGTATACTGCCGAAAAGTATGAGTTCCAAGTCGATAGTCATGTCTTTACCGCTCTTTCTGTTGCGAATTGTCATTTTCTAGGAAATTCATATTCAGTATGGTTTTAGTTTGTGGTGCTGAGTGGGACCGCATAGTGTACCCTTCGCAGAGCTCTATGCGTAGACTACTTGTGGAGCTCTATGCGAAGGGGGCTCTATGCAGGAAACAAGATTTTTACAATTTCGCAAACTTAAATAGCGAAGCATAGCCATATCGGATACAGCGCCAACACTGATAATGAGTGGTACATTATATCGGATGTGCAGTTACATTATTTCATTGTAAATTCATTG
>JAWPHD010018144.1:0-41231 GCA_037043455.1 Cyrtodaria siliqua | reverse complement strand
TGTAGATAACAAGTGAAACGACTCCAGACTATAGGAGTGTAAAATATGAAGAACAGGTGAAACAACGCCAGATTATTGCAGTGTAAAATATGAAAAACAAGTGAAACGACGACAGATAATTGCAGTGTAATATATGAAAAGCAAATGAAACGACGCCAGATATTAGCTGTGTATAAAGTGGAAAACAAGTCAAACGCCGCCTGATTATTGCAGTGTAAAATATGAAAAACAGGTGAAACGATTGCAGATTATTGCAGCGTAAAATATCAAAAACAAGTGAAACGACGCCAGATTATTGCAGGGTTAAATATGATAAACAAGTGAAACGACGCTAACTTATTACAGTGTAAAATATGAAAAACAAGTGAAACAACTCTAGAATATAGCAGTAGACAGGTGAAACGACACCAAATTATTGCAGTGTAAAATGTGAAAAACTGGTGAAACGACGCCAGATTATTGCAGTGTATAATATGAAAAATCAATTGAAACGACGCAGATTATGGCAGTGAAAAATATGAAAAATAGGTGAAAGACGTGAGATTATTGAATTGTATAATATGGAAAACAAGTGAAACAACTCCAGAATATAGCAGTGTAAAATATGAAAAACAGGTGAAACGACGCCAGATTATTGCATTGTAATATATGGGGAAAAAAATGAAACGATTATAGCAGTGGAAGATAGAAAAACAAGTGAAACGGCGCCAGATAATTGCACTGTAAAATATGAAAAACAATTAAAACGACGCCAGATTATAGCCAGATTATTGGAGTGTAATATTTGGAAAACAAGTGAAACGACTCCAGATTATTGCAGTGTAAAATTTGAAAAATAGGCAAAACGACGCCAGATAATAGCAGTGTAAATTATAAAAAAAAAGTGAAACGACGCAAAATTATTGAATTGTAAAATATGAAAAATACGTGAAACGACGCCAGATTATTGCAGTGTAAAATATGAAAAGCAAGTGAAACAACGTCGAATGACCAGATTAAAGCAGGATTAACGCAGGATATATTGTTCACAAGTGACCTGATGCCATATTATTACAGATTATATTGTCGTAAACAGGAGAAACGACGTAAGATTATTTGAGGATAATTTATTCGCAGTGGAAATGACGTCGGCTTAAAACATGTAGGGTTTAACAAAAACTCGAATTACGCCTGTATTTTGTCAGTGTGATTCGTGAGGTCAGTGGAGACATGCTAGTAATATCATAATACAGTTAAACATATATTAAGGGACAACATAAATGAATAGCAAATCTGGCGTTTTAACACACACAGATGAAATACACGTGAATGTATACATAACTAGAACGATTGCAACGGCGCGCCATCGCAAAATACCAATGTTTCCTTCGCACAGGATAATCCCCTTTAACCCTATATCCATTTTACATGTAATTGATCATGAAAAATCGTATTAATTATGCTTTTCTGTATACATCTATGACACTGTAAATGAATAAAAATGTTTAGGGTATTTGTGTATTTGAACTTTTGAGTCCTATTCCTGAGTCCCATTGTGACCCTGGTGCAAACTATACTGATATTCCCAAAATCATCACATTTTATTGAGAAAGAAAAATACATATTTGACCGTATATGTACTGCGGGACTGGACTGTAATCCATTCATCAAAATGTACTTTGGAGTAGAAAAAATTCTGTTACCCTCCACCCACCACCCACCCTCTCCAACCCCAACCCCAGGTAAGACGTCCGAGTTTTAAACAATAAATCATTTGACATACTGTGTATCGCTTTCATAGACGACTATTAAACCAATTAATGTGCAAAAGTATGAATTTTATTTAATTATTAGTATATTTGATGCAGCAAATGTATACAGTGTAATCCCCATATCCCATCATCATAGTGTTTTAATTCAGACATAATTATCAAAACAAGAGAGCAATGATGGCCCTTAATCGATACCCGTATTAACTTTTAAAACGCTAACTCACCTTCCTCCGATATCTAGATTTTAGGTTCTCTTGGTTGTGTTTGTTGCTTCCAAATTATCTCCGTTATCAGCAACTATTAACATTCACACTAGCGTTTGTTTAGTGCAGTGTCACTGCTGTAAAAAAGGATCCCCATGCTACGAATCAGTAGTGTTGTTTTTACTGGTCTATTGCGATCAAGGAGCCCAATATATTTGGCTTTGAAATCGAAAAATACAGATAAAGCCAGTACTAGGGGCGTGTTGCTTCTTACAATACCTCTCATGAACAGACTAAATAAAACCGAGTCTGCCTCTTCATCCTGTTGGTTGTGTTTGTTACCTCCAAAGGATGTACCTTATCGTAGTTATTAACATTCACACTAGCGTTTGGTTAGTGAAGTTTGACGGCTGTAAAATGTTGTCCCGTGCTAACTGTCAGAAGTGTTATTTATACTAGTCATTTGGGATCAGCGAGCCCAATATAAGTGTTTTTGAAGTAGAATACCGTTTTATCCGGTGTTTGGGAGCTTGAGAGGTGTTGATTCTTACATTAACTCACATGATCGAACTCAATAAAACTGATCTGATACTTTATTCTCTTGGTTGTGTTTTTGCTTTCAATGTATCTCTCTTATTATTTATTAAAATCGGGAATTCAGGAATTTCAGAACAAATGTATATACGGGCAAAGTGTTGATCCTATGATGACGTATACCATTTCTAAGTGGACGGTAACGTTTGGTTTCTGTCTCCACTATCGTCTTCTCGTGGCCGTAGTGCTTTATTTTCTTGTTGCTCGGGCCTCTTCATAGTCTGGCATATGACACAGTTATTGAGTATTTGCCATGTGGCTTTCTATGTGTTTTTTTTTCCATTCATATTTACATTGTACATTTTTGTGATATATGTATCTCGGTTATAATTTCTGATTAGTTTGTTAGAGTGGCCTGGTGGGAATTTCTTTATTTACATTATCCCGTTTTATTTGAGTGGCAATGCGGTACTAGTGAGGTTCCTCACATCAAACTGGTTTAAAGTCCTAGTGGCTTGTTTGGCATTGGCCGTTCCAAGGCGGCAAGCCTATTGCCAACCCTTTTATGTTGTGACAAATGCTTTGCTGCTTATTTATCCCTGTAAGTGTTGTTTGTTTCTTTGTATAATTTAAGAACATATACTTTAATTAAATTTCAATTTAAAAACGAACAAACAAGATTTTATAATACCAAAAAATAACAACTTTAACGGGTTTTACAATATAAATGTCACATAGGAACAGGGGTGGGAGTGGATGAAATATACTCTGGCAGGATGGGAGGTTGGTAGAATATATGTTGGCCACCGCCACACTCCCACCAACCATTTATGTTTTCCACATTGCGTGTTGAACCAAAAATAAAAAATCTGCTTGTAGTCCTTGAACTGGCTACAGACCCCCCACCTGGGCAATTTTGTAGGGTATGATTTTCTGAAAGTTCATACAAAAAGCTTTAAAATGAGGCATGTGTACCATCTGAGTCTTGGGGCGTTTGTGTGTAACGCACGTGACAATTACGTTACCATAGCAATTCCAAAACTCCTTCAATACATTTGAATATGAGTGCAACATGTGCATATGAACAATAAATACTACTATATTTATGTTATTTATGAATTGTTTAAGTTAGACATCCTTTTCAACATAATGCAAATATGAAAATATTATGTAGTTTACGTTACACCCTGTCCGTTACCAAAAGAAGCATAAATACTGTTAATAATAACTAGATCGTAAGTTGCCAAAAGAGGCCATCACTCTGGGGAAATTTTGAAGGATATATTTTCCTAAAAGGGTATGCATTTGCCACAAATGAAGTATGTTTGCCAAATAAGAGTGGGGACATAAGGGCGTGCCATCCATTTGAAATACGTTACCATTATCATTTTTGAAAATGTAATTCTCAAAAATTGTTTCTAGGCAACAAAACGGTATGTTTATTTTATATTATTTATCAAACATGTTAAAAACCAAAATCTAACGTAAAAAACAAATTTCCAAAAGACAATGTAGTTTGCATTACGTGACATTAACACGAAATGTACGTTACCATTTGAAATTGTGTAACGTTATTGGCATGCATTTATCTTCACTTTAACGCCTAATTCCAATGTTCTTTGAGTTTGACCATTGAAACTACGCCAGACACATGCCAGTATATTTAATGACATCATGAGTCAACCCATCCCCGAGTCAAATGAACTTCTCCAAAACAGGAGATTCAGTGTCCCTCTTCCACAACTCACATTACTATTCATAAACTATCAATCAACAGATACATTTTTAGGATAACCTCATTGGATTCAGTAGAAAGTATGAAACATACCGGTAATACCATTGGTGCATTACACGTCAATGTAGCGCAAAGCTGCTAGAGGCCACTCTCTAGATGGCAAATATTGCATCAGAAGTTTATTCGCGCAAAGAACTGCATCCATCAATGAGAAAGACTTGAGAAGAGCCACAGAATCTGGTTTGGAAGCATAACTTCAGAAGAAATAAATGAAAATAAAAAACCCACCAAAGCAACACAATGCGTCAGTGAGTTTAAGGATTATTTAGAGTCGACCGTATTATACGTTAACTCAATATAATAGTCGGAATAGACTAACACATGTCAAAGAAACAACATCTGCAATTCCGCCACGTCGCATATGCATCAAGAAAGCCTTTTTTCCGTACTCGATCCAGTCAACACAGTGATTATATGCATTCTGAATAATCGCTTACATCAATAACAAATGTTTTATGAAAGAAAATGGTGTCCGTGCTTGCTGGATTATTGAAATGTCAAAATTATAGTTTTAGTTCGTGAAACTCATTTTTATTAATTCATTAGTCAAGTGATATGTACTATGAAATAAAGCGAATTTACAAAAGGACTAAACATACGGTTAGTACATTTGCATCATGTTTCAGACATTGTTTCAGTTACTGCGCAGTATTGTTTTGTGTTGTCGTAGATAATGTCAGTTCTTGACTTCAAATTCAACAGAACGATAATCGAATTAGCCACTTCCAAATCGTGGCAATCAAGTCAGGTATGAACCTTAACAATGAAACCGCAAGTGGACAGCCTATTAGTATATTGAAAAGCAAAGATTCAATACCTATTTGTTGTATTGGTGTATTTACATTATTATATAGGGATTGTGTAGCTTTAAATGCCTGAACACTGAACACTATTCCAAAATTAAGCCTTGAGCCAGGATCCAAAATTTCGATATTGCTACCATAATTCTACCATTATTTTTTAAGTTATTTAAAACAACAACAACAACAACAACAGCTTACATATAAATATCATGTACACATAAAGATCACAAAGACCTAGGATATCGGGATAGTACATATTTGAATACTCATAAACAATATGTCTGACATACCGGTACAATAACAATAATATGGTTTTCTTGACAGTACTTTGAGCAAAAAAAGGGTGTATTTTTGTAAAACAAAAACTCAAAATTAAAAATATAAGACAATAAAACCCTGAAAAGGGAAGTAGTTGCATGGACTTTTGTCCTTAAATCGATCGTAGGTTTGTTTTCTCTTTGGATGCAACTGCTTTTGGTTATTCAGTAAAATTATGAATACATTCTGAGGTATTTCTAATTAAATATATTTACAAAAACATTTAAGTGTATCTTTTGCTAATTTTCCGGGGTGTTGACAATTGGTAAAGATTTTATTTTGATGCATAATACTGTTATTTACAAAAAGGGATAATAGCGAGGTTGTGTACAAATAACATCAATTTAAGTTAACCAATAGGCCGGTTTTTTCGCTGACCGTTGCAAGGCGCTTACCCTGTATACATACACCCCTCTGTATGTTTGTATATTGTCCAAGTCTATTTTCTTTATTTAGTTTCTTGTATAGTGTTAGCCTACGGTGCAGTTGCGTTTGAGTGCTGTGGTTGATATAGGACTATTTGTCTTATGTTAGATATATGTAGATGTTGACACTGCTGCTGACAAAGCTGCAGTAGTCAGTTTATTTTATCAAACGCTTAATGTGAATACCAAATTGGTCCGTAAATTATTTTGCCATGAAAACGCAGCGATCTCCTTTGTGGATTTAGTGGGTGGTTATGTAAAATGTGCGACTTGTAAACATCGTTCAAATAAACATTTACTTACGATGACGGTTTCAATTGTTTTAATTGATTTAGGTCTTTATAATGTAATAACTCATCAAAAGTCCCATTCTTGACAAATGTCGCTGTTCTAAAACCTAAGTCTGTAATGATTTTATAAAAACAAACATAAAACTGCATATCATAAACAAGAGGCCAAAGGGCCTCACCTTGGCATCGCCTCAAAATGCTCACAGGTTAAAGAAACCATTACAATAGCAATTTCGTAATATAATACTATGTAAACCTGTGACAGGGGACACATTTTACCCCAGTATCACTATTTAGACAAATTAGTTAAAGGCCCTTAAGCTTATACTACATGCAAAATATTAGACACTTAGCTCATGTAGATTCAGAGATTTTCAAAGGCGTGTCTCTTATGGATATACTCAATGTAAATAGTGTGACCCACAGGGCAGGACCAAACTTGAGTCAAGGTCACCATTTGAACAGACTTAGTAGCGAACCATAAGCTTATGCTACATGCAAAATATTAGACGTCTAGTAGTTTCAGAGACAGTTTTTAAAGATGTTTATATATAACTCTATGCAAATATGTGATCCCTGGGGTGTGGCAAAATATGATCCCTGGGTCACCATTTTAACAAATTTGGTAGAGGATTATAAGCTTATTCTACATGCAAAATTTTAGACATCTAGCTGTAGCAGTTCCAGAATTATTATTTTTTTAAATAGTGTCCTATATAACTCAATGTAAAGATGTGGCCCCTGGGGCGAGGCCACATATAACCCCAGGGTCACAATTTTAATTTTTTTTTTTAGAGGGTTATAATCTTATGACACTTGCAAAATATCACTTAAGGTTTCAGAGAAAAGTGATTTTTTTAAAGAAACATGATTTTTATTTGAAAGGGGGAGATAACTCTAATAACAGGAAACAGCTACCCTGTTGGTACTGCTATCATGGATTTTTTGTTTCTCTACAATGTTACTCCATAACATGGTTCCAGTAAGAATTTGCCACCTATATAGGATAAAACCAGGTTCACCAAATCAGTACTTAAGAGATAAGCTCTACTTACTGAACTGGAACATTATATCTAGATTAAAATGACGTCAAGACGGGCCGCATTCATTTCAAACGTGTAGCTTTAGATCATAATATACATGGATTGGATTGTTAGACGTATTAGTGTATGAGTTTTTTAAATAACATTTTGGATTATATTTAGACACGAATGGACTAGACTTTTTTTTTTTACTTATTTATGCCTGTTACATATTACCGTAAAATACTGAATTCGTCTAATGGTTGTGGGGTGTAATTCTTTTTGGTCACCCCTCTTTTATTGCAGCCATATATATAATGACAGGTATCGAATAATGAATCAGGAATGTATATATAACAGTAGCATTGCATTATATCGGCAACATATTGAATATACCTTTAGCAATACTTTGTATTGGCATCACTTTGAATTTTCCTTTTCATTTAACATAATGATGAATTCTGGCAATGGAAATTCAGATGAGAACACTGTGATTTTAAAAGAAAACTGGCTGATTCCATTTAGCTTGGTAATATTAGCGTTGCTATTGCATGATTACAGAAAACGATCATATTTTGAAAAGGTGGGCGCTCCTTATTCATGGACATGGCCTATAATCGGATCGTTGCTAACTTTTAAATTAAAAGGTATTTTAGTAAGTGATTCTAACGGAATACGGAAATATGGAAAGGTATACGGTACTTACCTAGGGAACATTCCTACACTAGTTGTTGCAGACGCTGGTATGATAAAAGAGATATTTGTCAGGCAGTTTGATAAATTTCCGCACAGAATGCAGGCGCTGTATATATCTAAATGGTGGGAAAACGGAGTAGTGATTGCAAGTGGGGATCACTGGAAATATTTACGGACATTACTCAGCCCGACATTTAGTTCTGGAAAAATAAAGAAAATACAGCCTGTTCTGAACAAATGTTTGAATAATACAGTGCGTTATTTACATGACATGTTAAAAGATAGTGCGACTGGTGTATTTGACATGAGAGAAGTGTTCAGTTCCCTTACAATGGATATAATATGTAAAACATCATTCGGTGTAGAGATAGACACCATAAGGCATTTTGATAATGAATTTGCAAAGCATGCCAAAATAGTAAGTACACTTAATATAGAATCAAACTGGGTTAACGCTCTTCCATTAATATTACCATCAGCGAGATATCTGTTAGAGTTTTTGGATATTGATTATGTGAACAAAACGTCGTTGGATTATATAAAAAATGTCGTTAAAGCAATACTTTCTAAACGAAAGGAGTTTAACAAAGATTGTAGACATGATACTCTTCAACTTATGATTGATGCGCATAAGAATGACACCAATAATAGCAAAAACGAACAACCAATGACGTTTGGTGATAAAACGTTAAGCTATTATAAAAGCAGTGGACTAACGGATGATGAACTTATTGCAAATGCTATTATTATTTTAATGGCTGGTTACGACACTACGGCTACGACAGTCACATGGATGGCATTTCTTTTAGCAACCAATCCTGACGTCCAAGAGAAACTTATTGATGTCATAGATAATGAGATAGGAATGAATGAACCGACATACGAGAATATCCAAAACATGGAATATTTAGACATGTTTTTGTCTGAAACGCTTCGTCTGTTTCCTGCAGCCAACAGAACCGGAAGAGATGCTATCGTAAGCACAAATGTGTGTGGATACAACATTCCAAAAGGACTGTCTATTACTGTCCCAATATACGCAATGCATCGTATGCCGGAGTACTGGGATGAACCAGAGAAGTTTGTTCCTGAACGATTTTCAAAGGAGAACAAAGGCAAGATTAGCCCATATACGTATATGCCATACGGGGTAGGTCCAAGATCGTGTATTGGAATGAGAATGGCACAGCTTGTGTGTAAAACAATAATTGTGCAACTTTTGCAACACTTCAGATTAAACGTCACAGATAATCAAGAAATACCACCAATTTTAGAGAAAAGTCTTCTGACGAAACCCATAAATGGAATGAAGCTAAGATTGATACCAAGAGCAAGAAAATAAGACGTGTTAAATAAAACAAGATTTTGTTAAATACAAGTGACCATGGAGAATGCTACGTCACCGCCACGTCACGTATGGAGTATCCGCTAAGTTGACCGAAGGATTCACGCCCATCCGATGGGCTTGGAAAATAAAGATGACGTTAAAACACATACTGGCATATTTCCAAAGATAAGCATGATAAGGGAATGAAACGATAATCTCATTTTCGTTGAAGTTTGTGTTTTGTAATGTGTTCTTATATGTCTCTACCACGATTAAACTGACATAAATCACACTTTTCTTGTTTTAGACTCGTAAATAAGGCATTGTGTAATTAGTCAATACTCTTTAAGAATATGCAGTTCAAACTCGTAACTATCATTAAAGCTACAGAGTCCCTATATCAATCGATTTCTTATTTGTAGGCGTGTCTTTATTTGTAACTTCATGTTCACCAGCTCATGTCGAAATCGGGTATTTAAGCGAGCAAATATAGCGAAGGAAATCAATTACTGTATAAACATCGACCAGTGCACATCGTACCTATACACAGGTAACAGTAATTTTTACAAAAAGAAAAGTTAGCTTCTTTCGGGGCTCGAACACACGACCTTCGGATTTCAAGTCCTGTGCTCTAACCACTGAACTACAACGCTACTTGAGAAAATAGTATACTAACTACCATATATTATGAGCCAAAATAACTTAACATATTTGAACGCAACTAATGATGGATCAATAAATATGCAGTCCATATTGTCGCACGTGTAAATTAACATTGCCTGGTGTAATACTGTATCTTATCAATATGAAACTAATACTTCGCCTCTAATCAACCATATCTCGACTGGTTATTTAGCGCTTGATGAGTCTGTGTGCGCGCTCTTGTTATTACGTAATGCCTATTTAGTGTTAAAAATGCTACAAAATACCAATAAATCGCAGTGGTCTAGAGGGTCAGCGTACATCTTTCAAAAATTACAAGTGCAAGGCTGTGGTTCAAATCCCGTTCCGGGAAATTATTTTTTTATCACATATATTCTGGAGCCGTATATTTATCGATGTTACCTGTACGGAGGCTAAATAAAAATGTGAAATTTTACGTATCGATTTCTCCTTATATACCGACTTTTGGGGTGTTTGTCGATTTGAAACTACTTCACACGTGACTCATTCATATTCATGAGTTATTACCAGTTAAAATAGGGACTGTACAGCTTTAAGAGCACATTAAGAAAATCTCGAGAAACAGTATAGATTTTAATGAAACAATTTACATTAAGTTGCATTTTGTTTCAATGAATAGGATAACATATTATTGACTTCTTCACCAACTTTGAGTACTCATATTCATCAATGGCCCTGCAACTCTGCGTGGGCAAAGGGCTCGCTGTTCGTGGGTTTTATCTCCGGCCGGATCATACCGAAAACTTCATAAAACTGGTACTAGTAACTATATACCTGGCTTGACGTTCAGCCTATGAACGTTATTTTAGGACTTGTCGACCCAACGTTACTATACTGTGCCTGAGTGGGGGTATCATGTGGTGAGTCAACGGCGTGGTATTTCAGTGTGGCAGCACTATACTGTTGAGCATTGAGCTCACTGCTGCTAGTGGGCATCGTCGTGATATGACTGAAAATGGACCTTCTATTCACACAATATATCATATTTAACACAAATATGATGACATTTTATTTGGTCAGACCCATATATCCTGTATCAGGATATCACGTTCATTTACAGGAAAATGTTGAAACATTAGAAATGTTGACCCAATATTTAGGGTTCGACCCAATACTCATTAAGAATAATGTGAGACTATAATAATCTTTCATGGGTATCCGGTGAAGATAGGGAATTCCAACTCGAGGCTCTGCTTAGGTTCCGGTTAAAACACTTATACCGAGGGTTGGAATTCCCTATCTGAGCCGAATAAACACGATAGATTCTTTATCTTGCATATCAGAGACATGTTGTGCGTTGACGCCGCCATCTACTAACGTTTTTCATGTTTTCCTGCATACCGGATGTTGGTGCGCTCGTGACTTTTATTTCGAACCTAGGATGGGATGGAAATATTAGCCCCGGTGAAATGACGGATTTCCTTGCCCGGTATGTAGGAAAAAAGGATATACAACTCCGGCAATGGGAACTGCAAACTGATACCATGGTTATGTATTGAATGGGCATCGGGAAACGAGAATTTGGTATTCATTTCCAGAAATCATCTTCATCATCATTATGTTTGCTGAGTACCAGTCCCTATTTCAGCGCGATATGACACTCTGCTAACGGGTTAAAGCACACACAATTCACCACAACACCTTTACAATGATATTACTCTATAATAAAAAGCACAACTCATCTATTTAAATAAACTATTTATTAAAACGTATGAGTGGACTATTAATCATTTAATTTTAAATATTGCGTTTTGTATTCCATTACCAAATACACGTATTTTTTCCTTTATTACAAATTGTAATATCAATTCGTGTATTTAAATGATGCGTTTTATATTCCATAACAAAATACACGTATTTTTTCCTTTATTACGAATTGTTATATCAATTCATTTAGCGTCTTACTGGCTTTACTTGTTTTCAATATAACACAAGTTTGCAAAAGTACAGAATCATATAATGAAACATATGGGAAGCCATAACCGTCAAAATGTGGATATTTACAAACCATTCAATGACAGGCCGTTTAATTCAACATGACGTCAATTGATGACGTACATATTGATACGATGCGACGTGTAAACTCTGTTCATTCGTTACAAAGTGAATTGATACGGTTCGAAGTGAAATGATACGGTGTAAAATTTCAAACCATATATACGACGCAAACAGAAATCATTCAGTGCAATGACAAACCATTTGACAAGAAACCTAATGCAATACAATAAAATACAAGTCGGTACGATGAAAAATTAAACGATTCATCGAAAAATGTGAAGTGATACAGAACAAAGTAAATCAGCATGATGCAATATGAATCAGTTTAACGCAAACTCATTTAGTCTGGTGGTAAGTAAAATAATCGGGCGAAAACAAAGTCGGTACAATGCAAAAGCAATCCGTGCAAAGTGAAACGGTACGACATCTGGCGGCGATATTTGCCACATCACTTGCAGGGTTATTTCCCCTACATAATTACTGGCCTTATGATAAATCAAAGTACTGAAAGTACTGAAAATGCAAGGTTTGATAGGAAAGACTGTATGAATATTTGCACGATTGCTGGACATTTAAAATTTCCATAAATTTTACATAGTTTTAGCCTACTTGGCGTTCTTGGGCGACCTTCCAAAATCTTAGAGGGTCAATCTATTCCAAATATATTGTGATCAATTGTCATTAAACTGTTTCAAATCTGGACTAGAATATTATTTTATGAAATTGCTGATCGATAGACAGAGTTGTGTTTTATGGCCAAAGTGTCGCTCAAGATGACCGCCATGTCTAAAATTATGTCATTGACAGAGTGGCCTGTAGTTGACAGTCTCTTCCGGGAACAAGATGCACTACCCGAAAACAATTTTTAAAAAAATCAAGGGCTATATCTCTGATGTGTCTAGTCTGATGCAACTGGTTTTGAACTTGTCCAAGTTCAGTGGCGTAACCTAGAAAACGTCTTCTGCTGCAAGGACAAATATTTTAACAAGAGGCACTACCCGTTGATTCAACTTCCCTATGTCTGTCCCACACATTGAAAAGAAACTTTACTGTAGTATTTACTAAATAAAATGAATACAAATTTATTGGTGGAAAGAAGAATTGAAATTGAATATAAGTAAATACACGGGTAAAAGTGATCATAATAATAAACAACAACAACAACAAGAAACAGAACAGAACCTAGCTGGACGAAGTAGGTTAAAATGCCGCAGCCATTTGCAGCTTAATACGGTGTCCGGTTGGTGCTAGATACAATTTCGCATTGCCGAGGGCGACAATGCGACACCCGACAATGCGACATCATGACATTGAGATACGCTAATGCGACATTGCAAAACAACAACTCAACATTACAATGTCGGGTGTCGCATTGTCGCCCACGACAACATGAAATTATGTATCATTGTCGTAATGTCGCCAACGACAACGTGACATTCTTTCAATTGTCGTAATGTCGCCAACGACAACGCGACATTCTTTCAATTGTTGTTATAGCGCGATGTCGACCTGATCATTTATATTGGGTAGTTTGTAACGTAACACCGGCAACAATATAACACGTGAAGAAGGCGGTGCCACCTTAAAAACTATTCAGTATAAATGATTAGGTCGACATCGCGACAATGCGACATTACGACAATTGAAAGAATGTCGCGTTGTCGTGGGCAACATTACGCCAATTGAAATAATGTCACATTGTCGTGGGCAACAATGCGACATCCGACAACTCGACATTGAGTTATGACATCGCAACATTGCGATACGACATCGTGTCAATTATGTCGCGTTGTCGTATCGCAATGTCGCGTTGTCGTATTGCAATGTCGAGTTGTCGTATGTTGCATTGTCGTATCTCAATGTCATGATGTCACATTGTCGGGTGTCGTATTGTCGGACACCGTATGAAACTGCACACGGATGCGGCATTGTTACCTACTTCGTCCAGCTAGGTTCTGTTCTGTTTCTTGTTGTTGTTTATTTATCGAAATTATGGTCACTTTTACCGTGTATTTACTTATAGTCAATTTCAATTCTTCTTTCCGCCAATACATTTGTATTTTATCTTTTAAGTAAATACTACAGTAAAGTTTCTTTTCAGACATAGGGAAGTTGAATCAACGGGTAGTGCTACTTGTTAAGTTATTTGTCCCTGCAGCAGAAGACGTTTTCTAGGTTACGCCACCGAACTTGGACAAGTTCAAAACCAGTTGCATCAGACTAGACACATCAGAGTTATAGCCTTTGACTTTTTTAAAAATTGTTTTCCGGCAGTGCATTTTGTTCCCGGAAGACTACTTAATACACGCCACTCTGTAAATGCCATAATTTTAGACTTGTAGGTCATCTTGAGTGACAGTTTGGCCATAACACACAATTCTGTCTATCCATCAGCAATTTCATAAAAAAATATTCTAGTCTATATATAAAACAGTTTAATGACAATTGATCACAATATATTTGGAATAGATTGACCCTCTAAGATTTTGGTAGGTCGCCCAAGATCGCCAAGTTGGCTAAAACTATGGAAATTTTAAAATTTCAAGCAATCGTGCAAATATTCATATAGACTTTCCTATCACACCTTGTATTCTCAGTACTTTCAGTACTTTGATTTATCATAAGGCCAGTAATTATGTAGGGGAAATAACCCTGCAAATGATGTGGCAAATATCGCCGCCAGATGTCGTACCGTTTCGCTTTGCACGTAATGAAATCAGTTTCTGTCGAATGGATTGCGTTTGTATTGCACCGACTTTGTTTTCGCCCGATTAATTTACTTACCACCAGAATAAATGTGTTTGCGTTAAACTGATTCATATTGCATCATGCTGATTTACTTTGTTCTGTATCACTTCACATTTATGTTTTCATCGTACCGACTGGTATTTTATTGTATTGCATTAGATTTTTTTGTCAAATGGTTTGTCATTGCACTGAATGATTTCTATTTGCGTCGTACGGTTTGAAATTTTACACCGTATCATTTCACTTCGAACCGTATCAATTCACTTCGTAACGAATGAACAGAGTTTACACGTCGCACCAAATCAATATGTACGTCATCAAATGTCTTCAGGTTGAATTAAATGGCCTGTCATTGAATGTTTTGTAAATATCCATATTTTGACGGGTATGGCTTCCCATAGAAACCAATCTCAGTTCGTTCACATTTACGACATAAAGCAACAAAACATGTTCAGTAAATAGTATTTGAACTCGCCTCAGCTCTGTTCATTCAGACCACTTGATATATTTTTTTGCAATTTGATAAATAAAACAAACCGATTTAAGAGCCTCTATATATGTACATTTGCTGTTTGTAACTTAAGTATTTTAATACTTGTATCATTATGTTTACGAGGCCATATATATATATATATAATTATAGTAATATATTAATATTTTGAGAATCATATTATCAGTTTCACTTTGATTCTAATAAAATAATATGTTTTATATTGCTTATGATTATAAAATTATGATTTAATGCTGTAAACCTTTGAAAATAAAAATAAAAAGTTTAAAGAACAATTAATGTCAATGCTGCATGGACGTGTATAGATGTAACTAAAAACTCACTACATTTCTTTCCCTCAACGGCAATTTCCCATATTTTTAACACACTTGACAAAAATCCAGCAATCGAATCGATTGGTTGACGTTCAACAAATTGCGACATCCGCAACTTCTCGTACAATGCTTCGCAGCATTACTCGAATGTAAATCGAAGGATTCCATAATGGTTACGATATCGCGCCTTAAATCCCCGCCAATTGCTCTATTTTAATTTATTTACATGAAAGCAGTGATACCACCTTCATCTGCATAGTAAACAACACACATTCAACGCAAATTATACATCAACACCTGTGGGTAGCGGAGATATTGTTTACATAGCAACAGTGCACTATGTTCTGTGCCATTGCCTTCTGTAACAACTATAACAGTTGATTTGCATCAGTAGAAATTGTAATGAAAAGTGTGACATTAGTTGAAACATAATTTTCGCTGGACATTTATCCATTAGACATAATTGAAACACAGTTCGTTTATGAATACTGTTCTAAATAAGATATACTTCAAAAGTTCTTCTGACTTAACTCATCTTTGTCCGCTTATAATTTGGAACATTTAATTAACATGTACATTGTGAAATTGTCCTTACTAACAGTCATCAATGTATTCCTGTCTAGCTCGCACGTGGTACCCTACTCAATCTCATCAAAATCAAATCCTAATTACGCTTTGATACTCTCTGCCATAGGATCTGACAAGACTGCAATGGAGTTCACGTCAGATCGACCTTTCATCTAATCAATATTCATGAGAAGATCAACTTAATTCAATCAATGAAATCGCGCTCTATATGCACTTCAGATGATGTTCGAGTGAACTGAACAAACGAAACTCCACATAAAACACATACATCAGGAAAAAAAAAGATAAAGTGTCCGTGTGTTAATGCTGTGGATTGCACGAGAAATTCAAAGAAATGCACTAAATGGCATGTTGTACAGCAAGAATACGAAGAAAATAATGGGCGTTGTCATGTTTTTATGAAAACATGAGGAACATAATATTTGTATCTGAAAAATATATATTCTACCGTGATTATTGCAACATTAGGTTTTCTATATAGTACGTATTAATAAATCTGGCCTGCTTAGCGCAGTTGGTAACGAGATTATTGCGACCTTCTATCATTATTACCCGCGAGTGTAATTTTAGAGTGAATTACGAGTTCTTCTTTTTTTTTGTACCGCTATTGAATTCCGTCAAACAGTTCTTGGTTTTAGTCAGCAAATATTCAATAATTGTTGGTCTGTTATGTTTGTCAACGCAACTTTTGTATTTCATAATCTGCAAATTCCGGACATTGTCTCTTTCAATACCGTTCCATAGCATTTGACTGAAACGCGATTTTGTAGGCTGAAATCTGATTCGGCTAATCGCAAGATCAATCTGACGTGACCTCCAAGGCAGTGTTGTCAGATCCTTATCAGTGTAGAGTATCATAGCGTGATAAAGGGTCTGATTTAATGAGATTGTACCCTACTAGAGTGTTATACGTCTATAGGATACACTCGAAAGTACCATTTCCTGTTATAACGTCGGAGTGAACTACTTATCTCGAAGTACGCTAAAAAACTATGCAATAAGAATGCCTTGGTTTTATTCCACAAACTTTGTTTCCTGTTTACTGAAACTCGTTTTGAAGATTAGGAGCTGACCATTGTGGTTGTAATGGTGTTTAAATGAATGCCATAAACAAATCATCGAACAATTTAAAGTGAAAAAACAGCGTATTTTTGACTAACCGTGAACATGCGATTGCGTGTGGTACTTTGTTGTATAACTAAACAAGACAGGTTACTTTTGAGGATACTATATGGAGCTAGGGTACTGTCATAATGATGCGTTACAAACGGGTATTTACATGGTGATATATAAATACACGACATGCACTATGCTTGATTAAAATATAACTGTATTAAAATAACCCATGCCAACATACGATCTGTTTGTTAGCTCTTTGATTTCCACGGAATCGATTAACAACATAATATGTGGTCCGAGTATTAACTTTCATGCCCCATGCATATGAACTAAACTTTAATTTCGTCTTAAAAATGTGGCATGTAGTAAAATTAAAACATTTAATAGGTAGATTTAAAGAGGTTATTGCATTTTTTTCAGTAAAAGATGTGTTTAAACATGTTTTATTGTCGAAATGTCCTTTATACAATCCTGCTAATATAAGTCTTTCCATCGCTTAGAGGAATTAAGGCGTGACCTCGTGCAAAACTAAAACGAAAATGCATTATTATTATTAATAATATTATTATTAATTATTAAAAGACGATTTTTAGTATACTTACAGGCACACATGGCAAGCATTCAAATTAGCGTCTAGATTTATTTATCCAGTATCCGTCGACTTTAAACCTGCTTGCATATTATTAAATAAAATGTTGAGTTTTCTTTCTTTTCATCTTAATTTTACCTTAGGTTTAAATATAGTATTGATGCAATATAATCAACTGTTAATAATACAAATTATGCAAACGAATTTGCTTTACACTATTCTTATAATGTCGATTCTTACGGATGGCGGGAGGTTTACAGTACTGGTTCTACCAAGGAAAAGTGGGTGCCTCCACGACAAAATGTCGGCAGTCATATATATATGTGTTGAAAATGACGTAAAACACCAAAGAAACAAACAAACAATAATATTAATGATTAAACAAACGCAACTTACAGAGAAAAACAAACGGGACAAAGTGAATTTTTAAAACTTCAAGAGTGCCGAGTGTCTCTTTATATGAATGATTGCTTAATTAATTCAACAATAAGCAAATAGAAGTAGGGTCATTACGTGGTCCGAGTATTAACGTTCATACCCCATCCAACCCCTTCTCCAAGAAGCGAAAACGGGGTTGGCTGTGGTATGAAATAACAATAGATATAAAAATCGAACAGGAAAAGCAGCATTCAAGGACGACAGTCAACCACAAACACATACAGTAACAAATAACAACTTTAAAGATGAATAAAAGGCACAATAAGACATCACAAACACAAAAGGGTTGACAATAGGGCTACCGCCTTGGAACGGTCAGTGGCAAAAAAGGCCGCTGGGGTTTAAACCAGGTTATAGGGTGCTCCAAAACCCACACTTACCCTATTGTCATCAATGGAATAGTGTAAATAAAGATATCCCCGCCAGGTTATAATCTCTAACAAACAAGGCAACATTAAAAGGCAATATAAGTAAAACACATAAATGATCATGTAAATATAATATAACAAACAAATGCCTATAAAGTCACAAAGTAAGTACTCAATGACTTGGCAGAAGCCAGCGCAACAATAGAACAAACCGTTAAGGGTACGACAAGACAAGATCAAAGACAAACATCAAACGCTACCCTCTTATCAGGATTTAAGTAAACGTCTTCATAGGGTCAGCAATATGTCCGGTTATTGCACAATCAAAGAGGAAAGCACAGTGGCAAACTGTAACGGAGTCAACCGCTAAATATGCAGTTCGTTGCAACATGACCTATTTTGATATTCTTTTAACAAGTTTAATAAAGATTGTATGAACGTTATTATGACCAAGGATCTTACACATTTTGTTAATCACATCACCATAGAATTCATGTTGTGAAAGTCCTTGTTGCAGAAGAGTTTTGAAATTACTTTTATATTTTAAAAGTAGATCAGGGTTTCGATGATAACATTTCGCAAAGATTTTTCGAAGTTCATGGTAAAGGTAGCCCTGCTGAAGTAGCTTTTTAATTACACAAATATTTCGACTATTAGAGTCCTCAACACGACTAAAAGATAATCGAATAAGTGGATAAACATAGACTCCATAAGAAGTAGCTCGGGGAACATCCCCATCTAAATGAGGATAATTAATAAAATCAAAATTAAAATCATCCCTCTTGTCATAGATTTTACTAATTATTTCGCCATTTTCAATAGAGAGATGTAAATCAGGAAAAAGTGGCGACAGAATCAGAAATGTTAGCTTTGTTGAGTTTAAGTTCCTTATGATAGATATTATTATTATTAACCATAGTAGAAAATAAGGAATTGTCAATGTTCAATATGTTATCCAAATACCGAGAGGTGTCATTAAAGGCTTCAATAACATCTGCCTAAGTATCGGATGAAATACTTAACATGAATTCAAATCTCTTTCATAGCAATACAAGAACAAATCTGCGACAAGAGGTGCACAGTTCGTACCCATAGGTATACCAACAATTTGCCTATTAACGGTAGTCCACATAGTGTAATTGTCTAAAATGCCGTTAGTAAAACACTCTTTAATATTACTACAGGCCAAACATGTAGTTTTTTCTCTAGCGAATGGTTTTTGAATAAGAGCAATAATCTTGTCTTTGATAAGGTGATGTGGTAAGGTTTTATATAGCGCTGAGAAGTCATAAGAACTTATAGATGAAACTTGAGGTTTATTGCAAATTTTATCAAGAAAGTCTCCTGAATTTTTAGGAATCCACTACATAGTTGTCAGTTTGTTTAGCTTTTCATCTACCCCAGCCTTGAAAGTAGTGCACCGAGCGATATGTGTGGATTGAACTAGAGTATATGAATTAGTGCTACAGAGTTCCAGAGATAAAACGTAATGTAGGCGTCAAACAATAATTACATTATTAGCTGCTTTCGAGCAGGAACTAAAACAAATTTATTATGAAATTCTTGAATACCCGATTGTAAATTAAGAAAGGAAAACCTTGGTCTCGGAGGAAGTAAAGAGGGGTTAGCATTATAAAATTCCATACGTGTATCTATGATTTTCCCAATTGACTTTTCCAAGTAGAAAGAGAGTTTGGATCCGCATGTTCTCTACGACAATATTTATACTAAAATCATCAATGGATTGGGCGACAGGAGCACGACAGGCATTAAAATCAAAAATCTATACTTATGACCTTTACCAAACAGATGTCGAATACGTTCAACAACAATATCAAAATTACCATGGATGACGACATGACCTGCTGGAGTACAGCTTAATTTTGATGAGTTACACTCAAATTAATTTCGGCTTAAAAAGGTATATACCTAGGCACGTCTTTATTCACAGTGTATAATGCGGACAGTTTAAAGACATACTGCACATGCAAGGCAAAGGCGGGATCGCTGTTTATTAAGTATGCAGGTTAAAATATATCACACTCATTGCAATTGAATTGAACATGCTAAAATTTACTAAAACCACACTATAATTACTATAGTCCCTTTTCTCGAGAGCTATGTTTCAAGCACATGTTTTACAGCATTTACATGACAATTTTGACACTAACTACTGACTTACATAAATCATAATCGCCGGACTAGGATCTTTAAGTTGTAAATGAAATTACATTTGTTTTATAAATCGTTGAGAAATGAAAAACAAAACAATACTGCTAAACTTTTCTCACTCCTTGGCGCTGGAACCTCAGAAAATTAGGAATTTCATACAACTTTATCTAGCTTTACTGTTTTACGATACAACTGTTAGGATGTCTTAATTCAAACAGTCCGAAACACTAAAACCAAATTTTGGATAGAAAAGAGCTTTCTAAATGTTGATGGAGCAAAACTTTGCATCAGACATGCTCTATATAAACACTTTTGAATGTGGAATTTTATTTCTCAATCTATTTCCGAAAGTAATAATTTCTTTACGTACTGAGATAAACTGAAAATGTAAAAGAGAGGACAATAAATAAGAACTGTGTCAGTTTACCAGATGGTTAACCCCAATACACACTTTGACACTGTTATAGATAAACATTGGGCATTGAACCAGTATGAATAATGAATCACGAAAGATGTTTCAGAAACAGTCATTGAACTGTTAACAATTACTGTATTAGGAATCCGATTTATGAACAGAATATAATATGACAAAACAAAGATGGAAGATGTCCAATTACTGCTCCAAAACACGACATGATGCGGCTGATTGCTCGATTCATACAACGAACTGAAATACTTCCATATATTGAAGATACCACAGTGGAAGGCCCAGCCATGTCAGTGTACAGATCCTACAACTCCCTTGTCACTTGTCATTACCAACAATTCAGATAATACAAGCACCGACAAATATCATGCTGTTCTTATCTTTAATTCACCAGTTCTTCAGTGGTCTATTTTAAATATTTTCGACGAAAATATATAAAGAAGAAGAAGAACTTTTATTAGCTTCGCCATAGGTCTATTTGGATCGAGGACATCCCAAATAAACCTTACAAAAAACATACATATTATGCAATAAGTCATATATGACTCTTGAGTACACTTTCAAACAATTATATAACAAACATTTGTAATATATCAATGTTGTTATGACAGTGTTAATATAAATATTACTTAGAATCATGTTTATCAAATGCAATGTTATATTAATCTAACAATGTCACACATGCAAATCGCTATTCTTGAGTAGCAATTGTTTTTAAGATATGCAAATTTTAAGTATTACAATACTGTTGTTTAACAGCTTCTCTCTGAATTTTGACATACACGATACATTATAACTCTAAGTTGCACGGAGCGTGTTAAAATAAAAACACAAACATAATTGTTATTGGGAGTTTTCACAGATAATACTTTTTCTTTTTTCCAATCCTTTACATACACATGTGGCTAAGTTTCGTAATTGTTGCTTTTTTTCTGACTGAAATAATTCTATATTGAAATTCATCTCCAAGAGAACTACAGAATTGGCATTTTCTGTTTTCTCTTGGTATTTTTATTGTTGTTTTTTTCCAACGACCCGTTTCAATCTCTAGCCTATGAGATGAGACTCTTAATTGGATTAATGCCGTTCGATATCTTTTAATATTGACTATATCCAAATATGGGTGAAACTTGAAACTTGAAATCGAGTTGTAAAATGTCGCTTTAGTTGATTGATTTAAACGGATATCCAAGTTTTGTATAAACGTATCCCACAAACGTTGTGTTACTATTAATTTAAACGATTTAATATCTTCTACCCCTTGTGATACCCATACATTATAAAAAACTAAATTACCCAATATATTTTAACCAAAGATGCCCAGTTTGTTTTATTTGGCAGTGTTTCAATATCGTTAAGCATCATATAGTATGCATTAACAATGTATTTTCGCGCATTGCTGTTTACTATTTTTAACCAGTGTGTGATTATTATACATAATCGCTGAGTATGATAATTTATTCATATATACAATCATTCTATGTAGACGTTTTTACTCGTAACAATGTTTACAAAATTGTAAGTGAACTCTTTCGATTTGATTTGCCTGGCTAAATCCCCATACTTCGTTACCGTAATTTAGAATATGTGATACCAATTTATCAAATAATTCTAAAGTATGTCTTGGTGTAATATTAACAAATTTATAAAGGTATCTGTTTAGTTTAAAAATAGCCTTTTGAGCCTGTCCAGAAAGGGTTTTCTGTGCTTCACAAAATGAGAAAATAGTAAATACTATTCCTAAATACGAAAATGTATTAACAATATCTATTCTATCTTTTCTATTATTATTCAAAGTAAACGAAATATTTCTTGGCAATATACCCACTTCCCTAAACACCATAACCTTTGTTTATTCGTATTTACTTTTAACTTCCACCTATTGCAGTAATTACTAAGTGTATTTAATCCTAATTGCAAGTCTTATCGTGTTGAGGAAATATAACTATGTCATCCGCGTACAGAAGTAACATTAATTTAAACATCCAAATTTCTACCCCTTTGCTTCCTTTTAAAAATAGTTCACATCTTATAAAAGTACGTAAAATGATGAAAAACATGGCAACAATGCAGGATATAATCAATAATACTACTTCCAGATGTACCAATATATGTAAATGCACACTTATGTTTGTCTTCGCAGACTCTGACATTATCTATTCTTAGTCCTGACTGCTTTAAAATGTCAAGTTACAAATAAACCGTTAGAATAGGTAATTTTATCCATAGAAAAACGAGGTAACTCTCTAGGGAGTACGGGAATATGAGATATGCTATCGTCTGTGACAAAATCAGGATTTTTACAATTCTAGAATTATAATCACCTACAAACATGAAGTTGCATTTATCATCTGTTAATGTTTGAATATAAATAATGTTATCTAGTAGAATATCAAATATATTTGAATCATTAAATGCTACAATTTGAACACAGGCATAACTATATGTCATCTTCAAAGTTAAAGTAATTACTGTCAAATTTTATCCACAAATGAGAGTCTTTATGTTGCATTATTAGGCTGTCATTGTTTACAAATTTATCTCTCGCATAAACAATAATTCCACCAGAATACCTAGTTGATGATTTAGTCTTTTCTGTTCTATGTAATGCAAAAAACACAAATCCGTCTACGCTAAAATCCTGACTAGGATCACTCTATGTCTCTGTGAAGCATACTATATCGTTATTTTGAAAAATATAATTGAGTTCTGAAGACTTTAATTTATAAAAACGTTTAGTAAATAACCCTTAAATGTTTATTTGCGCAAATCTAATCTGTTTACAATTGTCATCTTCCAATACCTATCTGTGTACACCCTGCTGCTTGTCCTAGTTTTCATTCACATCTTGATCACCTGACTTACCAAATGACAAATGCGAGGCGTTGATTGGCTGAGTACTTGTTGACGTATCCTTTGTTGCCTGGTTTCTATGGCTGATGTATATTTAGGTCTCACCCGTGCTTTTCCTGTCTTACTACCAACATCAATGGATTGGGATCCAGCACATGATCTGAAATTTAAGACAGCCTGTTCAAAACTAGTAGTATTGTTGTTGTCAACCGTTGGTATTGTGGATTTGTTTACACTTTGTTTCTTCTTTGTTTGAATCTTTGGTTGAAGAATCGACTGCGACGGCGATGACTGCGATTCTGAGTCCACTGTTAAGTGGCTCGTTATTGTTCGCTTTAGATGTTTGCAATCTGCATTCAGGTTCTCCTTGTTATTGACAATATGTAACGATCGTTGTTCTAGATTACTAGCGGGTCCTATGCTGGCTTTTTGTGCCGTGTTGTCGTAAGCGTTCCGTTACTGTAGTATTTGTTGTTGCAGTAAATGCTGATGTTGTTGCTGTCGGTTATCAGCTTCTGAAGCCGTGTTTCTAATGTTTTGGGTTTTAATTAAAGGTCTACACGCAATAAAGTTAGTGGAATGTATTATGTCTGATCTTGCTAGAGTGTCCCAGTTTGGAAATTCGTCGGCTATAACTTGGCCGTTTTTAACTATAGCCGCGGTATACTTGAGTTTCACATTTGTGTATGGTATGCTGCGGAGTCGTTTGTACTCCGACCATAGCCTTTTTCTAGCAGCGACTATTTCAGACGGGTAGTCTCTGTCTATGGCATGTCTAGTATTTCTTAAATATTTTGCATTTTTCATAGCTAGATAGACGTCAGACATGTATCTATATGATACGAGAATTGCTCCTTCGGACGGCCGTTCGTTCTGTCATGGTTAAAACGGGATAGTCTACCGACTCTGTAAGCATTTTCAATACACAATTCTTTGGGGTCAGGGTCACGTTATTCATAAATAAAGTCAGCAACAGTATGTTTTACCTCCTTACCCTCTTCATTTTTTTCTACACCATGTATAAGGATCTCTTTTCTGGCGATGTCGAGCTTCCAAATCTATAATCTTATTTGAAAGATGTTGAAGCTGTGTGAAATTTTCATCAATACACGTCTCGGTCCCTGTGCACAGGTTTTTTTCAACGAGTCTGTAACATTTGTTGTACATTTTGCTCTAATTGAATTTGAGTCATAGGTTTAAATAGAGCATTTAATTTATTATCACTGGACAAGCACTCGAATGTACTATAGTCTACGCTTTCTACGCTACCTGTGTTATATCTTTTTCTTTTGTAACGTTGATCGCGCCCTTGATCTTCTTTGTTTACAGGCCCCACCCGCTGGTCACTTTCACTATCCAATATGGAGAACCAATTTTCAGATCGGCACAAAAACATGCCCTCTACCATCTCATCATCCTGGTCATCAAGCATTTGGCTCAAAGTTATATCCGCATCCTCAGTGTTTTCACTCATGTTTGACGTAAACTAAAAGATCCTCACTATACAATATGTGACGAAAATTTCAATTTTAATCCGCATGTGTTAAAAACGCGACCTCACTGTCCACCATTGATATCGGTGCATATATATCTACAACATGAGCAAGATCACTGTAGGGATCCGTACACCGGATCTTGGTCAAGACCCCGTTCACTAGTACGGAGTTTTGGTCAGCCATGTTGTAGAAAACGTGCGGATAACAACAGCAAAGGTAGGTTAACCACGTTTTTCTCCTATTTTTGTTCATGTATATGAATAATCAGTATTGCTATATGTTGCGGAAACATTTCCCCGTTCAAATATTACCGTACATTGTTGACATAATACTTTAAATGCTACAATTCGGATCAAAGAAAAACAATTGCCGGTGCTGAAATTCGCCCAAAGTACCCTTCAGCAATAAATATCTCATTAATTTTCAAGTTAATGAAAATTTTGAATTGGCAGATTTATTTGTTTTTCCAATATACGTGCATGTTCAAAATTTCAGCATCATTCATCCGAAATTGGCCGAGATATGAATCGAAACAAAACGTGCCCAGCGTAACTTATTCATATAAAAAGACGCTGATTTGTGTACGGAGTCTTGTCCATGTACTGTACGGGGTTTTGCAATGCAAAGATTGTTTCCGCTGCTCTGCACTGATGTTATTTACTTATATTTGTAGTAATTCGTAGACATTATTTAGGTCCTATATGTCTTATACCATTTTGTATTGTTAAGACGAAAAAATGCAGAAAACTAAAACTTAAAAGGGGTAATTCTTGAGAAAGACTCCGTACTTATTCCAAATAACTACATGTACTACAAACTAAGTCCAGACGTATATTATTGTCTGTTAGAATTGATACAGTTGTCCAATTTTAGCTCATTGTGACCACAGTTAACGTCATATAATTTTTTTTCTCATTTACAACAATCCATTACATTGGTCAATGTTTATTCAACTTAGAAATGATGTAATTGCTTTAATCCGCGAATCTAAGGAATCATAAAAGTCAAAACTTACATCCCAGTTAACTGATAAATCAATCCCCCCGGGTAAATGATGGCGTATAGCAAAATCGATCTCTAAATTGAACAAAGTAACTCAACCAAACTTCCCAATAAAAAATAACGGTCGTATTTTAATACATCCAGTAGACAAATCAAACGCATTGAATTCTTCCTTTTCTGCAACATCTCATATTGAACATGAACCGGAATTACCTACTTTTCATAATCGCACTGACAATAAAATGAATGACTTTATTATAAATGAAACGGAAGTAATTGATCAATTGAAAATCTTGAAATTATCGAAACCTCCAGGCCCAGATATGATTAGCCCAAAGGTGTTAACATTAGTTTTAAATAGCATCGCTGCTCCATTGGCGCGACTTTTTAATCTGTCATTGTCCACTAGAAAAGTACCATACCAATGGAAACAGGCGTATGTAACTCCTATTTTTAAGGGCAAGGGAGAACCTGACATGCCGGGCAATTATAGGCCTATATCCATTACCAGTATTATTTGCAAATTGATGGAAAAAATCGTATTTAAACACTTGTTCAACTATATCAAAACGAATAACCTTCTGTGCAAATACCAGGCAGGCTTTCAACCTAGAGACTCTACAGTAAATCAGCTCATAGAAATATATAATAACATAATAAGCTGACGCTGGGAAAGTTGTACGATTTATATTTTGCGTTTGACAAAGTATGGCATGCTGGGTTGCTTTTTAAATTAGCTAAATATGATATCAATGATTCATTATGTAACTGGATACGTAGCTATCTCTCTGATAGGCAGCAAAAAGTAGTCCTAGATGGATTTTCTTCAAGCTTCAGGACTATAGATGCAGGTGTTCCGCAAGGCTCTGTTTTAGGTCCGTTTCTATTTATGCTTTATATAAATGACATCACAGATGACTTATTGAATGATGTACGGTTATTTGCTGATGACACTTCTCTTTTTGTTGTAGTTGATAAAAAACCAGTAGAATGTGCCAACTCTCTTACAAATGATCTTTGCAAAATATCTGAATGGTCAAAAAAAAGGGCTTTTACATTTAATCCTAAAAAAACACAAAAGCCTTGTTTGCACTAGAAGAAACTAAAACCACCCACCAGTCTACTTTGATAATGATATAGTACAAGACGTAGCGTCACATTGCCACCTCGGATAAACAATTCAGTCCAATGCAACTTGGTCGCATCATATGGAAAATATATACGAAAAAGCATGTGTACGATTTAACATTCTAAGAATGCTTAAGTACAAACTTGACAGACATTCTCTATTGAAAATATATATCGTCTTTATAAGACATACTTGAATATGGAGATTTAGTATGGGATAACTGTACACAGGGAGAATCTGATCTATTAGAGAGCGTCCAAGTTGAAGCAGCACGAATAATAACAGGCCTCCGGATCATACTTATATACTGAATTGAACTTAGAAACATTAACAAAAAGAGGAAAAGATCATAAACTTGTAACTATTTACAAAATAATTGATGGCATAAGTCCAGATTACATGTATAACTTAATCCAGCCATACTTACCTGTAAACAATAATTATAACCTTCGAACTTCAGGATTAAACTTACGTCTCCCTCTTTGTCGTACAACATCATATTATAACAGCTTCCTTCCGAGTACAATTACATTTAGACGCTAAAAATGCACCATCTGTTGAACAATTTAAGCATAAACTTAAGGCTATTGAAGATAGGACTGACAGTCCATATCACTATAATTTAGGAAATAGGAATGATAACATCATCCATTGTCAATTAAGAAATAACTCAAGTAATCTAAATACGCATTTATTTGACCACTTCTTGACAGATTCAGCAGTATGTCCGAAATGTGGCAATCCATGTGAGGACAATACTCATTTCTTTTTCAACTGTCCAGTGTATAACCAATTCAGAAATGACTTACTTGATACCCTAGCCAATCTTGTTGATGTCACGCATATCAACATTGACTTGATACTGAATGGCAGTTCCAATCTAGACGATACTACGAACTCAGAAATTGTACTTATCGTCCACAAATACATCAAGTGTAACAGGGGATTTTCGTAGAATTATAGATGTATGTACATGTATGTATATGCTATTGTATTTTCAGATATGTTTTGTCACAATGCTAGAAGTTTTTTTTATATATTATCATCTTTCTTCCTTTCTTATTGTAATTTTTATTTTTTGTTTGTCTGTTTTCTCAGTTATCTTAAATTCCAAAATTAACTTTGGTTACAGAAACTCATACTAAAACCATTATTTTTTGTAATAATCGGTACATTTTTATATATATTTCGTATTGGTTTCCAGTATGATTTTCTTTCTGTTGATTCTTTTTTTTTTCTCACTTAAATTCTTTCTGACAGTACAAAGTGTTAATACTAAACAATCACGGTACACATGTTTCAAAGATTCTAAGTTAATTGTCAAACCAATATATGCAAACTGTACTACAATTCCACATTTTACGTTATGTTTGATATGAATTTATTGTTTATATGTACCTTGATATGGGAATGGTCTTACATAGGCATTGCCTGTTGTCCAATCCCATTCAGTACTTGAATAAACTATTGTTTAAATAAAGTATTAGTATACGTCCCACAGGCGTTAAAAATCCTTACCGTATTTTTTTCAAACAGTTTGCCTGTCAGGTTAAAATTAATTCTATGCCCCATACTGACATCTAAACTATGTCAAACTTTCCTAAGCATGTTAATAGGAAATGTAAAGTTGGTTCTTAAATTACATTGACAACACACGATATAGATAACGGCATGGGTTAATATTAATTATCTATATAGCTCGCATGATTATATCTGTTCAAGGAAATCTACGTTGATTCAGTTCTAATGAATGTTTTATGTATTACATGTAATACAAGTGCCATTAAAACCATAGTTTCATACAATATATTTAAAGCAAAACTCCGTCCAGTAAAAAGAGAATATTTGCAGTACTCCGTACACAAGTGCCCAAGACCCCGTACACAAACATTAATTTTGTTTCGATTCATATCTCGGTCAATTTCGGATGAATGAAGTTCAACATTTGAACATGCACGTATATTGGAAAAACAAATAAATCTGCCAATTCAAAATTTTCATTAACTTGAAAATTAATGAGATATTTATTGCTGAAGGGTACTTTGGGCGAATTTCAGCACCGGCAATTGTTTTTCTTTAATCCGAATTGTAGCATTTAAAGTAATATGTCAACAATGTACGGTAATATTTGAACGGGGAAATGTTTCCGCAACATATAGCAATACTGATTATTCATATAAAATGAACAAAAATAGGAGAAAAACGTGGTTAACCTACATTTGATGTTGTTATCCGTACGTTATTTACAACATGGCTGACCAAAACTCCGTACTAGTGAACGGGGTCTTGACCAAGATCCGGTGTACGGATCCCTACAGTGAAGATTGAATGTCCAGACAACACTAGAAAGGTCAATATGTGCCTCTATAAGCGAGCATTGATATTATCATTTCTGAATGAACAATACTTGGGAAAGTGGGTTCTTCTACCGGGTTCCTACAATAACAGTGTATGTGCCATTCGATGCCTAGGGAAAATAATATAATAAATGGCATTGACGATCTATTTATAAGTCCGGACTGTAACGCGAAGTTGTGACAGACCCAAACATCCCAGGAAGCCGCTACAGCATAGCCATTGAAATCCATAAAATAAATTTACATTTACTGCAGAGTTATGGCTTCAAAAGGCTTAAGTGTCACGCATTGAAATCCACATGTGAAGGAAGCTCACCAAAATAGGTTCCCTGAAGATGAGTTATTGAATTTGAAGAAATAGTTAAATGGTTTTGACCAATCAAATATCCAGATTATAATGTACAAATGGTATTTGACGTTACATTGTTCCTATAACTGGCATCACTGGAAGAGCAAGCCACACATCTTGTCTGAACTGACTTCAAGTTGACTATGCTCAACATATCCTTTGATTTACGGCACGAGCCTATAACTGCACAGAAACTGACAAAAATATTTGCCTCGCCATTTGTGCAGGCGAGTTTGCATTTTCAAATTACAGTTCGCCATTCCAAACCATTGGTATGGACCACGACCTGGAACACCAAAAGAAGTTTTAAAGGTGATGTTATTCGCATAACATAATCTCATCGGGAGAGTTCTTACCAAGGCCTGTTGCGTAATCCCAGTAATTAATTGAATACAATATTGTTTAAATGAATCGTATAACAACTACGCAAGAAAAGTGTCTGAATTTTCTTTGGCGGCACCCGAGTTAGCAAATGTTTCTCACCAAACCACAATATCCTTTGACATACCAGACATACTTCACACTACAAACTCTATCGTCGGGTAGGTTTAAAGTAATAGGCATGCTGAATGATCAGCAAAACATCCATATGTTTGATAATAGAGGAATTATGTGCATACTATCCTGACAAAGAAGAAACCAAAACCAGTATTACTGAAACGACAGCTCAATGCAAAGAAACAAAGTTGAACAGTATTGAAAACAGAATAAAGGGTACTGCCAGTCTCTTACTTATAGTCAAAATCACTTGTGAAATTCCGCACATTGGAATGACTTGATGAAGTAGTCAGACCTGATGGAAAACACACGCGTACACCAAATGCAAGGAGTTTAGATCTGAATGATATAGTATGATATTTTGGAGGTCAAATATGGAGGCCATAATGATATAAGATAGCACTGTATTGCGCTGTCAGAAAAACAAAGATGAACACATCCATGTACTAGAAGATCTAATATAACCTCAAGATGCGGTCTGAACATAGCGAGGGATAACACATAGTTGATCATATATGCTTTAGCAGTAGTAGTACAAGATGCAATGCAAATAAACCGCTCTCATTTGTATTCATTGAAGTTATTGACAGTATCTAACTCTGTGAGTTATATTTAAAAATAATGTAAGAGATAACATGGTTAAAGCATATTAGTATAAATGAAATGTTTCCCTCAAACAAAAATGACTCTGAAGTGGTATTGATAGAAGATGAAACACATATCAATTGCAAACATTACATTTTGTCTAACAATACCAAGGATCGGCTCACATTGTATCTTGCTGATAAACTTATCCAGCTAGATGTATCACAGCGAAAGCTAACAGTCACGCATAATCCTGAAATACAGCAGGGTAAATGAAACCTTTAACATGTTTAATGACAACTATTGGTATCAAGATAACATATTGAACATTTGCAATCCTTTCTTTTAGACTATGGTTAATCAAATATATGCAACGATCCTTGCATCGTTACTCGCCTTTTCTTCAATATGTATTGATAAAATGTTAGATGACAGGCACCGATCACCTCGGTTTGTTTTTATCTCCCTCTGACAGTTGGCGGAGTGTTATGAAACTTCAATAACATGGACAGCAACACAGTCTAATAATCTTAATAGTTTCACTTCAACAATAACTTCTTAATAATTCATATCATCGTTTGGTTATTGAAATTAATCTTTAGTAAGAATAACTAAATTGTTGTTAAGTCACGTGACTGTTTTCTTGGAAAATTTGAAAGCCTCGTTTCAAATGTGCTTTCCTTTTGGCTGTACAACTTGGACAGAGCGGACCTGTTTTTCCTATCTGCATCGGACAGGTAATTTGTCTCCCCACCTGCGACTCTTGGTTAGGAAATATTCTGGTATTGTAGATCTACGCAAACCTGAAAAAGGACGAATAATTTCTTGGAAATATTTCGGCTCGCTGATAAATCTAATCCGCCTTTTTTTCTCACGCGGTGCTAAAATATGTCTAGGGTTTAATCATTTGTTCAACTGGAACGAATAATTAAAACGCTTGCATAAACTTTATGTCGTAAATAGGAATAATTAGCTTCATTTATTTTACAATTTCAGTTTTCGAATTGTAATATTACTTAGAAAAATGCGGTTGGAAATTTAGAGAACGTGGTCAGGTTTGGGTAGATGTTTGGGTAGATTATATTTTTTTGTAAGACTGAAATAATCCCTAACATGCAGTGCTAAACCTCCCTGTTACTGGGTGTAATCGGTGTCGTACAGAGTATTGTTTTCTTTCCCCTAGAGTTTAAGATGAATGATCGAATATGTTATATTTGAGACTTAATTATTTGAATACTGACCGAATACCTGCTGAAATAAATAATTAATGCATCAGGTTAATAAGTAAATATAAATAATATGTGTTTGTTCTTTAATTTTCCTATGATTCACCTGCAGGGCTGTTTCGAAAATATTTCGGTGTATGAAAACATTGACATGAACTCTAGTTAGTTCTGTTTCCAATTGTTATTGAAAATGTTCTTGCATACCCTTCGAGGTAGCCCACAGGTCATGGTGTAATTTAAAAGTCGGACTCCAAACTACATTGTTCAATTGTTGCACATTAGACTGTTTAGCGGTGTATGTTTGGAACCGCCCTCTGCGAATGTCCGCTCCGGGATTGAGTGTTCGGAATGTATAAAGTGAAACTTTAATAACGACACTTGGTAAATAATCCCACTGATGTCTGAGTGCACACAGCAGCCGTACAATTCGATCATACTGAATTGTACCTAGATTATATTATTATTGTAATACGGTTAACGAGTGTCCGGAATTTATAAAATGAACCTTTAATACCGACACTTGGTAAATAATACAACTGATGTCTTAATGCATACAGCAGCCGTACAATTCGATCATACTGAATTGTATCTAGATTATATTATTATTTTAATACGGTAAACGAGTGTCCGGAATTTATAAAATGAAACTTGAATACGGACACTTAGTAAATAATACAGGTTTTATTTAGGTTTTACACAAATTTTTCATCTGCTTAATAAGAAGTGGAGATTCTGAATGGGCTATAGGATACTACACGACGTTTCCAATATTACTCACTTGACTTTTAGACAAAGGGAGATAATTTTTACAATATCTCAGAAAGTCAGTAGGGATTATCGGAAATAAATTACTCTAAATTCCACAAATTAATATAAAGCTTGGCCAAGTGCTTTTTAATACTCTGGGTTGTTATTATGTATTTGTTTATCTAGTTAATTGACTTCCCGAGAACCCACGTATGTCCGTTTGTAGAATGTAGAGTACCAAACATGTGTTAAGGGTTATATTAATGCCCAACAATATTAAAGGAATATGTTCTTCATTTAAATAAAGATTCATGATTTCGATTTAGTTGGTTATAATTTAGCTTTTGCCAGATTTAAAGGTACTTCATCTAGGATTTAAGTGAAAAAGGAAGCGTTTGTTCACAACAGTGATGAGTTGACTACATACTAGAACCGAACTCATAGTTATGATGGTCTGTGATGGTGATTGTTGACTTATTTTGGTTAATTTCGACCCCGAGATAAGAGTCTAGAAGAGGATAAGCAGGGTGGAGTTCTAGGACTCCGCCTATTGAACAAACATTCTGTCCGGAATGAATATATACTATCTATGAAACTTCATGAACCTTTAAAGATTTTTCAACCATAACATGTCAAACACGCAACAAGATCAATACATATATCCTAAGGTACTGCAACTCAACAAAGCTAACATTGCTGATACTGTCGCTTCTGTACTTGATCTATTGAAAATGGTGAAATAATAAGTAAAATCTATTACAAGAGAGAAGATTTTAATGTTAATATTGCTAATTATTCCAATTTGGATGATGTTCCCCTAGCTACTTCTTATGGGGTCTATATTTCTCAACTTATTCGTTTTCTAGAATTTGTAGTCGTGCTGAGGACTTTATTATTTGTAAAATTTGTATAAATGCAAAGCTACTCCAGCAAGGCTATCGTTTAAAAAAAAGCGAAAATATATTTGCAAAATTTTATTATCGTAAAACTGATCTACTTTTAAAATATAAAAGCAATTTAAGAACTCTTCTGCGACAAGAACTATCACAACCAACCAAAATCACTCTAGCAAAGATACACTCATCCGTGGATGGATAGAAGCATTCGCAAAACTATTTGGCGTTTACAACGCGTCCACAGGAAGGTAAGGACAACACTTATTACAAGATCTAGATATAGATACCGTGTTCCATAGGAGAGCAAGGAGCATAGGAGAGCAAGGACCATCAAGGAAAAGCGATAGTTACCGTGTATTGCAACAGCGGATCCAGTTGGACATACAACAAGCAAAAAAAGGTACATGGATGGACGAAGCCAGTCAAACTAGAATCAGAAGAGTGGGAGTCACAACTGATTTATCCTGGTCTACACATTGTGCTAACACATTTGGGAAAGGAAACAGGACTCTTGGATTCATACGCTGTAACTTCAACAACTTTTTTACCAACATTATTGCTGCCACCTACACTACAATGGTTAGCGAGTGCCTAGACTACGCTTCAACTGTATGAAATCCCCATCACCAAAATGATATTAAATCACTAGGGCAGGTATACAACGAATAGCAACAAGATACCCTTTAAATGGCTACTCTAACATCGTGGGTGGGTCAATTCAATGGTTGAATACGCTACACAGGAAAAATGTTTTGACATGTGCCACATATGTGTTACTTTCTTATTATTTCCTTCATATATAAATCATGTTATTTACATATGTGCCACATATGTAAATGATACATATGTATATGTACTACAAATATTGTTCATGTTAAAACAATACACCTGTGCCATATATAAAATGTATACATACGTATTTCATATGAAACTTTTATGCATAAAATACATTAAGCATTTATAAAAAAAAATTGCAGAATATTGCAGAAAAAAGTTTAACAACCTATTTAAGTTTTAACATTATTTAGTAAAAAATATTTTCATATGTATTACATATGTATTACTTTCATATGAAGTACATATGTAAAATACATATGTATCACATATGTAAAATATATGAATTTCATGCCTAGATATTTTTTCTGTGTACAGAGGGGCAGCATTAGAGAGACGGACTACAAACAGACTCAGAATGCGATACAACATTGACTGATAGATAGTGATAGCTTACGACACATACAGCAGAGTGAAGCGAGAACAAGAGGGTCTTCACGTTCCTTTCAGGAAAGATGCTCGACGCGACTTTAAGCCACTCTTTTTTTTGCCAGGGTGGAGTTCTAGGACCACGCGTAATGAACCTATACGAAATTAGAACCAACCGCCAAACTACAGTTCTAACGCAACGTCCTAGATGACTTCAAAACGAGCCTGGGCATATGCCAAACAGTGATCACAGGCATTGTATTTACTGTGCAATGATTATAAAACAACCTATTAGACAGCTTATAAAATCACTCGCGTGGAAAACGGTCACTTACATCGTATAAAGAAAACAAAAAGAAAATTGCATTATATCTGGAGTAGAACTGGACAAATATGTTTAAAATAATAATATTTCAAGTCACGGGGGCTTAAACATATTGAGACACAACCTGATTACTAACCGTTTGTTCTTACCAGACACGTTGCACCAAACGTAATGGAACAGTAGGTCCGCCTTGTACCACACCCTAAATTAAATGAACACATTACATTCATAAGACTTCGAGCGCTCCGGGCTTTTGGTATATACTTAATTATGCCTTTAGAGTGCTTCTACACCTTTGTTACACCTGGTACGAGCGACTTACACAAGAGAAAATCTCAAATGTTACCATGTAGTCCTACAATTTAATAAAACTAGTGCGGTGCAAAGAAACAAATCTAAAAGAAGTTGTTCGCTGCTATGTACTATATATACTTATGAACATTATAATATACTCATGGATAAGATATTTTCGACAGCCGAACGTAGACTTGGTCCAGTGTACAACACGCTGGACTCTGAATCCGAAGAACACTGGTTTGAGCCTCATTGGTACAACTGTGTTACTTTGGTGTGTCCTTGGACACGACACTTTAACTAACCTCGTCCGTTGTGTGGGGAGGTAAACGGGAGGTCCAGTGTATGGAATTATATCATCCGAGCACGTTAACGAAACATATGATTCTATTCGATAGTAAGAGTAGATCAGAGTTCCCGGATTCCTATGTATACTTCCCATCTCTCTGGGACGGGTCAAAATAAACTACACAATATGTTGTATGTATGTATGTTTATTTATTTATTTTATTCATTGACAAATACATATTTTACAAATATTACATATACAGGCCATATAGGTAACATAAACTGTACATATGTACAGCATATAGACAACATTGAGAAAAATTGGAGTGTACCCAGCATAACTTGGCTACTAGTCACCATCTTATAGAAGCATTACATGGATAAAGCAATTACATGTACATTTAAATTGGTGTCTGAAATAAGAAAAGGTTCATGCATATTTATACACATATGATCATATGAGGATCATGTTGTCATACCCGGAGTTCTATAAACGCAGTGAGAAACATATTAAAATAATGTGAAAACAAAAACTATGAAGTAATATAAAAAGTAAAATATAGGGTTGTGTACGAGTGCTTATATTTCACGGTGATTGATCCTCATGAATTATTTCTATTTCTTAAAGCATTTTGGATAAAATGTCCAGAACATTTAAGAAGTTCATATTCTTTGAAAATGAGTAAATGTCAGATATCATTCTATCAGAAAATAATTGATCAAATGTATTGTTTAGCATTCGCCTATGTCCTCCATATTTAATGTAGCAAAATATGTTTTTCACTCCCCACCGCATTTATTAAACACTGTTTACAGACATGCCAACGCCCAAGCTCAATTTTAATTGGCAAACAACCTGCTCTGAGTTGAGCAATCACTGATCGTGTCGGTTTATTTAGGTTTATGGAACATATTTATCGGGGCAAATATCCTTCTCAAATATTCTGTACATATCAAGCTTTGTTTAAGATTGCATATCATTTTTCCACTTACTCTTATAATTCTCCATTAATTTGTACGTTGCACTTTTAGTAAATTGCTCCTTTGTGAGACCACCTAGGTTTAGATTAATAAGCGCAAGTTAAATTGATTTACTTAAAAATGTTGCGAACAACTATCTATACACCAAGTATTTGGCTTAGAATACCCCTAATGTACCCCCACACTGACGAACAGTAATCCATTATTGGAACCAGCTTAGTATCGTAAACCTTAGGGTATGTCGAAAACATAATATCCATATTGTTACACATATTATAGGAAACAAGATTTAAGAACCTGTTGATTCACTCAAAACGTTTGCTGTTTCTGTGAAATCAAGGAACTCACTTAATACCGTGCCAAGATATTTATAATTTGCGCATATTTCTATTGTAGGTTCTCCGATGTAAAATGATTCTTCAGTTCTCCTTTGTGACTGTTTTCTAAAGTGAATGACTTTGGTTTTATTAATATTAATATTCATTTTGATTTTGACACATCACGCATTTAAACGATGTTGATATGCCTTTAAAAACTTCTCAATTCAATTATGTTACTATTTGAAAATGTTTGGTATACAATAGACTTGAACGCAATGAACGATTTAATAAAATCAGAAAAACAAGTGTACATATTCACGTAAGGCTAGACACATTTAAAAATGTATAAAATAGACTTGAACGCAATGAACGTTTTACAAAACCAGAGTAATAAGTGTACATATTACGTACGGCTAGGCACATTTGATGACTTTACAAAGGAAAAAAAACGAACTTGGGACAAATGCACTAACATACACTATATGCACTTTCATTTGTTTCAAGGTCTCTTCACGACGAAATATATCATTATTTGTGAAAGATATTAATAGTTTCTAAAGCTAGATTAAATGTGCCTTCCTTCATGTAGTGAGATAAAGTGTACTAGAGGAAACAATAACTACTAAACACTGCACACTTTATTCCATGTAATATTCCAGAGAAATCCGACGTTTTGCAAAAAAGGGTTGTAGCTAGTTAGAGAAAGGACACAACTGTGTTGGTGTGTACTTTTTAATCACCGTCCACTTTGTAACACAACATTCAGCAATATTTAAAATGTAAGTCATTTGAGTAATGTAAAGCGACTGCAAATTTCAAATCTTGCTTGAGACAAACGGGTATTATATCAATAATGAAACGTTGAAGGGATAACATTTGGGGTGTTATGTGTTGTCTTATACCTTTTTCCGTAAGGAACGGTCTAATATACCCACCGACCCACCAGCATACGATTAACAGAAGCATATTATACATACACTATATAACACAAATTTCCGATATGCGTTTCTTTCTTCCTTTAGTATTGTTTTGTAGGCAACTTTGCAAATTAAATTTGCTGAATGGAATATGCCACTATTGTAACGTATTTAAGGAAAAGAGTTTCCATTTGATTTCCAGTTATCTATTAAATCTAACATAGCACGTTGTTCGTTCGTTCCATTTACTTGAACCAATGAATGTAGACCGATTACTATGTATTAATACTATATACAGGTGGCTGTATCGGTGTTAAGAACGATCCCCCAAAATATATCTGTTAAAGGAGCTATCCCGCCAACAACATTCACATTTTACATCATATGTATACCGTTTCTAAACCAACTGACGACGGGATACATATGTAACTTACATATTTTGAAAAGCCACACTCTATAAACACAATATAACCGACATTAACCACCCAGGCCACATCCCGAAACTGGAGCGCCGAATTAAGAGTTACCAACTCATAATTCATTTTACACATATTCAATCACGAGTATTTTTAGAACCCGTGAAAAAAACTTTACCTTTAATCGGCACATACATGCATATCTTATTATATAACCTGAACACCTGGATAGAGTTTTGATACATGCTTGTGTAGTGTAACTGTGTCGTTATTTAGCGGGTTAGTTTCTTTAAAAACAAACACATTTAAACTTTTCCTGAAAAGACATTTCTAGAGTATACTAGTACTCGACAAGGTGTTTAGCTCAGTGTTGTCTCTTTTTAACCTACTTGTTAGCTCGACTATTCGAAGAATAAGAGAGCTTATATAATCACCCCGGGGTCGGCGTTGGTGTCGGCGTCGGCGTCCCAATCAAGGTTTGCGTGTAAGCTGTGTTTACAAGTCTATATCTCTTACATTTCTTATCCTACCACAACCAAATTTGTTCATAGGCTTCCTTGTAGCATTATCTTAAGGGCGGCATAAGCAATTTTGGTTCCTGTAACCCCTGGGCTCCCATGGAACCCAAATTCTGATAGCCCTTAAAATATGTCTGTTTCACATCAAATATTTGCGTGTAAGCTGTGTTTACAGGTCTATATCTCTTACATTTTTTGTCCTAGCTGAACTAAATTTTGGAATTGGTTTCCTTATAGTATGTTGTAAAGGGTTGGATAAGTAATTTTGTCTTCTGCAAATTCTGGGCTCCCATGGAACCCAAATTGGGATGGCCCATAAAATGTGCAATAAAGGCAGATCTAGGTTTGCATGTAAGCATGTATATATCTATAATTTTGGTTTGGGATTTGTTATAGCATTATGCATCTTATTACTTCACCCATATTGGGGCATGGGCTCCCTCCCCCCCCCCCCCCCACTTCTACACCCGCCCCCACTCCCCTCCACACTTTTTTTTTTTTACATATTTCTGTGTTGTTTTAGTAAATTCTTACACATATATGTGTTGCAACCCTCCCCGCCCCCACGCCCCCACCCACCCCCGCCTCTCACCCCATCATCCCCCCACCCCGCCCCAGACTTGAAACTTTTTTTTTTTTTTACATATTTCTGTGTTGCTTTTGTCAATTCTTACACACATATGTTGCCTCCTCCCCACCCCCAACCCACTCCTACCACTCCCCCTCTCCCCCCACCCAACCCCCACTTGAAAATCTATTTTTTTTTATTTTATTTTTTACATATTTCTGTGTTGTTTTAGTCATTTCTTACACATATATGTTGCAACCTTCCCCGCACCCCACCCCCACCCCGCCTCTCAACCCCTCCCCCCCACACTTGATTTTTTTTTTTTACATATTTCTTTGTTGTTTTAGTCAATTCTTACACATATGTTGCCCCCTCCGCCCGCCCCTCCCACTCCCGCCGCTCCCCCGCTCGCCCCCACACCCCACTCCCACTTGAAATTTCTTTTCTTCATATTTCTGTGTTGCTTTTGTCAATTCTAACACATATATGTTGCCCCCTCACCGCCCCCCCCCCCACCCTCATCCAACCTACCCCCGCCACTCAAGCCCCCCCCCCCCACGACACTAGAATTATTTTTTTATTACATATTTCTTTGTTGTTTTAGTCAATTCTTACACATATATGTTGCACCCTCCCCACCAGCCCCAACACACTCCCCCGCTCCCCCACCCCACCCCCACCCCACTCCCACTTGAAACTATATATATATATTTTTTACATATTTCTGTGTTGCTTTTGTCAATTCTTACACATATATGTTGCCCCCTCCCCGCCCCCCCCCTCCCCCACCCCGCCTCTCACCCAATCACCCCACCCACCACGCCCCACACTTGAATTTTTTTTTTTTTTTTTTAAATATTTATGTGTTGTTTTAGTCAAATCTTACACATATATGTTGCAACCCTCCCTGCCCCCACCACCCCACCCCCCGCCTCTCACCCAATCACCCCCCACCCCGCCCCAGACTTGAAACATTTTTTCTATTTTTTTTTACATATTTCTGTGTTGCTACACATATATGTTACAACCCACTTCCCCCCCACCCCTCTGACCCCATCACCCCCTCACCCCGCCCGCCCCACACTTTTTTTTTTTACATATTTCTTTGTTGTTTTAGTCAATTCTTACACCCATATATTGCCC
>JAWPHD010018143.1:0-41239 GCA_037043455.1 Cyrtodaria siliqua | reverse complement strand
GATAAAGTGCAAACTGATAATCGGAACACTCATAGAGGATCTTACATGAGTGACTGTATTATTGACTTTAATAAACTCGTTGGATAAAAAAATATAGGATACTCGGCAAGAAAATATAGGATACTCTATATTTTTTATCCAACGAGTTTATTAAAGTCAATACTACTTTATTAAAGTCAATAATACACAGTCACGAATGTAAGATTATGTTAATCACATAACACACCTACGACGTGATAGTTTCACTTTAATGTTGTCAATTTTCCTTATTTACGGCGGCAGTTTGTAAAACAAATCATGACGTTGTTTTGTTGTTTACATGACGTCGCTACGTTACGAGGCTGTAAATGTGTTTGCTCTACAAATAAAGCGATACCTTAAACCAAATTAACGTTCTAACATTCATTTCATTGAGTAAGATTTCAAATAATGATAAATAATTAAGGCGTACCGTATGATTTGCCATGAAAACAATTGGGATTAAATGTTATACTGTATACAAACACAGTGATTCGGTCCTCATTTGCATATGTAATACACTAGTGTATTACGAGAGTAATACACTAGTGTATTACGAGAAATAAGTCATGGCTTTATTGCACTCCCAGAAGCCATTTTATGTGATAAAAACATTTATGACATCGTTTTTCACGGAAAACGGTATTTCAATACGACTAGTTTGGAGATTTTAAATATATCTACACATTTTCGACATAAGTTTTTGTGAATTGTTCATGTTGGAATTATTAGGATTGAATTAATTTTTCATTGTCTTTATGCATTTGTAAAGAATGTGAAATCATTCACAAATGGAAAATAAAGTCATTCAATTTGTTTGTGATTTGACATTCTTTACACATGCATAAAGGCCAGAAAACTAAATGTTTTTTAATCCTATAATAAATTTTGAATGATATATTGTATAGTGCAGTCATTAGATCTTGCTCAAACCAAATTTTATTTTTCATAAAATTATGACATTTGTCTGTAATAAAACCTAACTGACAGTTTCTTTGTTTTCCTGGTTATGTATTGAATTATGTGGCAGCTTGCATATGAACTTGCATACTTTTTAAATATTTAAATTAATAATAGTGCGATTCAGTATAATTTCAGTCCACGTTTAACACGCTCCGAAAACAGTTTAGGAATAATTTCTTTCAAGTAAAACGAATTTCTGTACACAGTCTTCCCAGAATTCACTGTCAAATTGAATTATTTCCACTGAAAATCCCTTCAGTGTCCACACAAAGAAATCGCAGTACATTCGCTGACATATCGCCATTTGTCCCTGAATTTGGAAATGATAGACATGTCTCCTCTTTAGTTTTTGTTTTCCGTCATCAATAGTGCATGAAAATAGGGAGTCATTGCAGGCCTCCAATGGAGACTTGAATCTCGACGTAAATGGACATTTGATCTCGATCAAACCCTCACCACAACACTTACATGACACTAGTCCATCCGGACTTGCTCCAAGATGCGGATACTTTGCATTTACACATAACCCACTTTCGTTACATTTGAAATGTTCATGTTTTTTCTTTTGAATGTTCTCATATGTTCTGCGCGCTGCACGCTCGTGCGACCGTCCCCAACGAACACTTGGGCCATCATACTCGTTGTCATCATATTTCATGAGAGTTTTTACCAAACACTCTGGTGGTGTATCCTCTTTACGTTTGTAAATAGTTCCAAAAGTTGATGCTGTTAGACGGCCTACTCTAGCTATGTGCCAGTCACTGTTGTTTGACTGGCCTCGCGATTCTCTTTCTATTGTTTCACAATCGGAAGTATTTACTTTCAAGCTACTAAAATAACTGGTAAAATTAGATACACACGTTTCATCACTCAAATCTACATTGTCTCTGTACACATATTCTACATTATGTAATTTGGGGATTTCTTCTTTCTGTGTTTGTTACTGGGGCGTTGGCAAAGAGAATTTATGTCATCAATGCTTATTTCTACATTAGGTGGAAATATAATCAAAAATGTGTATTATATATATGTATTTTGGGGGTTCCGCGGTAATTTTTTTTTACCTCAAATCACAGCAGAACGACCCTAAATACATCGATAATAAATCACCATAAAATGGTGATTTACTTGATTTATTAAAACTTTTTTAAAAAAGGGGTAGTGAAGATTGCAAGTTTATTTTTTTTATAGTTATCAAAATTACAAACATATTGCTTTTTTGTAATATAATTATAATTTTTTTTTTTTAATACAAAATAAATTTGTTGATTTGTTATCAAATTTACATCCAAATCAACAATTGTCCGACCTTGAATACAAAGGTGGTGGATCATACTCAAACACACTACTAAAACAATAAATCACACACTTTTTAGACTTTTTTGTAAGGTTGCCATTGCTTCCTTTCTTCCCTGCTCCACTAGTTCTTTTTTTTGAACTTCACTAATTTCAAGTTTCTTTTGTTTGATATCCTGTTTCAAATTATAGTATCTCTCCAGTTCATCCAGAACCATCTTGAACTCTTGCTCAGATATCTGTGCATCACTCAACGCTTTTGATATTAACTGCTTTATACTATTTAACTTAGACTCTGCCAAAGGTTTTATTTCATGATGTTTTTGAGCTTTTGCATTAAGCTTGCGCCTGATAAAATTAATACAAACACCTGTAGCTCCGCATACTATTGCTGCTATTTCCAAAGGTAACAAAACAGGAACAACAAATCCAATCCCAGCCATAATAACACCAGCCGATATTAAGGTAGTGTCAATTCCATCTGTAATATTAATACCACGTTTATATTTTTTATAAAGCGATTTGCGTATATCTCGCTCGGTAATTAACTTTTTTTCAATCTCTGAATTTTTTTGTAATCTATAATTTCGTCCGTCTTCTACTGGCAACTCAGGATATAAACTTGGTGCTGTTGGTTGCTTCATTTTTTTATTTAATAATAAAAATTAAATTAATTCAATTAATAATGACACCACCGTATTCACAGCGGTAGCGTTGGCAGTCTTGCATACAAAGTTAATAACAGAAACAGCACCAATATCTAAAGGACTATCAAAGTTATCATGATTGCGGGGGATGATGTGAAGCGTTATGCCATAATTTGGTTGTTCAACACAATTGACAGAAACTATTACAGATACGTCACCAACTAATCGGTAACTTGCTAAACCTATTCCCATAATACGACCACGCCGTGTCATTACATGCCCCACATTTGTTTCTGCTCCACCGTTACCAAATGAGAGTACTCTATTCATTGCAATTGGGACCTTAGCCTCTGCAAATATTGTTATAATCCCATATTTAAGATTATCAACTCTATTTTTCAAATGATTAAACTGGTTAACAAAAGGCACAACTCGCCTATATAAATCTTGAACATTATGTATTAAAGCCTCTAAGTCTTCTGTTTTTTTAGGTCTTGTTGGTCCAAATATACTCATTATTTATTTTTTATAAAAATATATTTTTTAAATAATTTCTAAAACACAACTCATAGGCAAACCGTGATTATCTATTTTGTTGCCATGCTCATCTCTGACTTCTATTTTTAATTCAGAAATTGTACCACCCGTAAGACAGTGATATTCAGGATAATAATGTGTATATATAATATCTCCATACTGCTTATTTACTACAGGTACAACCCCTATAATAGTGCTTGGTGCACCATTGAAATAATTACTACTCGTATTAACTTGTTTCAAATGAACATATAGCTGTTTATAAGGAGCTAAATCAATTGGGTGATCTCCAGTATGAGCACCTTTTAACCATTTCCTGTCCTCGAATCCCAGCATTTTTGAAAGACCGCTTGATATTCGTAACTCTATTGGCGTATTTAAAATTGCTGCAGCAACTTGGACAACAATGTCCAGGGTAATATTTTCATGTAGCAATTTAAACTGTTCTGCCAACTCGTAAAAGTTAAAGAGTCCGTCTGGTATACGATGCACCTTATCTGTTTTTTTTGTCTTTATGACTTCATGAATAATATTATTCCAACCGATAGTGTATGTAAAACTTTTTAATCCAACGTGCTTATTAGAAATAGAACCATATATGTTTGAAATTGTATGAAACATTTTTTTTTAATATATATAAAAATACAAAATAAAAATGATTTCTAAAGAATTTAAATATAGCTCAGATGCTCACTACAATTTAAGTACTTTCAGCAAGAAAGTGATAGATATAATAAATCAAAACATAGTCATTACATCCAACGGTAAAGGCTTTAAAGCATCATTTCCAAATGTCTTCGAAAAATACAAACTCCCATACGTTAAATCGGATGATATAGTCCAAAGCTGGGGAACAGATTGGATGTTATTTTGGCAGAATCAGTTGAATTTTGCTATTTGGTGTGCGACAACTGGATGTGGCATTGATTTCAACAACCATCTAAAAGCTGATGCCCTGGTTGATTCGTCATTTCGATTTCATGTCTATTACCAAGTCAAAAGAATATTATTTGAGATGAGTGTAGCAATGCCGCAAGACTCAAATTGGAATGCGTTTAATAACACATATAACCGAAACGCATACGAGAGCATATGCAAGGAGTTTAACGTTGATATTTATGATGACTGGAGACAGAAACAAAGCTATAATGATGGTCTAGGAATAATTTATAATTACTGGACAAATATTGGTTATCTTCCTTTGATAAATACTATATACGACAACAAAACGATGAGTTTTACAGTTTATGAGAGTGATAAAACATATCACATTGATTACATTGCACAAGGATCTGAGGCTGACAAAAGCTGGTCAGCTTTTATACTTGATAATTCTGCGGGTTTCACAAGAGCTGGAGTAGAAAGAATCAATGACAGCATAAGAACATACTGCTGGGCAATACTTGGCTCACAATCACAAACAAGAACAGATATACTTGGAACTGGAACGGCATTTGATGCTCAAAAACAATTTCTGGCAAATGTAGAGGACGCAATAAACAGTCACATTGACTTGCCCAGTAAAATTTCAAGATATGAAACCACCCTAAAATATGCAAGAAGTAAAGTAAATTTTGTCTATGGAAGTGGATTATACATGTCTCCGAGTGACATGGAATTAAGAATCGGAATAATACAAGACTACAATAATAAAATTGTAATAGCAACCGATGCACAAGCATTAGGATTGAATAATGATGTAAATGTAAAACCAGTGCCACCAAAAAATATTCAACCTTTTCAAGGCACCACAACAAAGAAAATTTTACCGGAACATTCTGACTTTGATAAATCAATACATAAAACTGTGGAGCATAACCCACCAGAAATACAAAAAATAGCGATTGCACACGAAGATAACAAAACAACTTTAATTGTTGGTACTATAGTAATAGGTATTGCTGCATTGCTTATTTACGAGATTTACTAAACCACTCTTTGGCTGCCACATACAACAACCCGGAAACAAACACAAGCAAAGCCCATAGATTGTTACCAAGCCAATTAATAACATTACCTGTTGCAGATAAAAGCCATGATACTATTACACCAATAACTCCTGGAAGTGCTGCAGCAGCTTTACCAGCTAGGTTGGCAAGAAGTTTACGAAGATTACTTAGTTTTTTTTTATCCAGTCCTTGACACTTGATGGATCAGGTTTTGGAGTTGGAGTTGGTGCTGCACTTGATGTAGGAATAATAGAATTAATTATCACCCCAAGAATCATACCAAATGCAGTTAGGATACTAACAATAGTAATACCTTGCTCTCTAAACAAGGTTTTAATCCTCTCACCAAGAGTTGTATCCTCGTTTAACATTTTGTTTATTGTTTCTTTTATTCTGCTTACTTGGTTACGAAAAGCTTCTCTGTTCTCATTGATAACATCCATCCTTGCACCTCTCTCAACTTCAAGGTCTTTGATGCGATCGCTAATTCTCTTTATCTGAAATTCATCGTTATCAGTCTTAGCTTGTTCTAACTTTTGTTTTTCTCTTGTTATGTCTTTTTCAAGTTGTGTGAGTTTTGCCAAGTTATTGGTGAGTTCTTCCTTAACAGTTGTCATCGCTTTTACTATTCCATCCATTTCACGCCTGTCTATATTTGTTTGTGTTTCAACATCAGGACGCTCATCCACATCCCAGTCATAAAGAGCACTTTCCATTGACTGTGCTGTGTTATCAATAACATGTGAAAAATCTTGTAATGGAATAGCATCCACATTATCTGGTAAATCGTTTCTTGTGCTCTCCAACACTTGTTGAGCTTTCTGTGATAATTTTGTTTTACTGTTATACTCTAGCAAATTCAAATATTGTCTTACCGCCCTTGTTCCCCCAGAGCCAAATTCTTTTGCTAAAGAACCAAGGGAAAGAAATTTTGCACTACCTTGCTTGGCAGTTATTCTTATTTTTTATCACCAACAACCCAGTATAATGTTTTACCATCATCTGATACTTTAAACTGGTCATAATCCATTTTGTCCGGTGCCATCTTATATCGTTTTTCTATTTCATTATAAAAGGATTTTACAAGATTTTTCTTGTATATTTCAAGTGTGGCTTCTGCCAGCTCTCCACTGAGTTCAGCAATATGGTCGCTTTGATTAAGAAGACTTCTTCGAACAGGCTCATCAGGCACCATTGGTAAATCATCGTCATAGTCATCATAATCATCTGGATCGTACGTAGGATTGTCAAACTCAAATCCTCCTTCAGCCATTGTTTATTTTATTTAATTTTAAAAAATATATTTAAAAAATAAAAACAATGTCAGCTTACGGAAACAAACTCAACCCTCATAGAAAACTAAGAGAACCTCATGGTGCCAAGGGCATCCGCACAAGTGTAGTAATAAATAATAATCCATCAACAATAGACCAAAACCAGCAACTACTTGTAAGATTTCCAAATCTAAGTACTAATGATGTAAAAGTTCCACGTACTGCTCGTCTTGCCTTTGAAATAGAACTTAAAAGCAGAACAGACGCCAACGCTACTATATACCAGAATCTGGGTAGAGCAATTGTGAAATAAATGACAATAAGAATAAGTGGCAATGAAGTCATGTCAATAGATGACAGTGATATATATCATTGTTATGTAGATTTATGGAAAAGCCCTACCGAACGAGTAAACATAGCTTACCAAGGTATTGGTAAAGCAAACATGTTAAAACATAGAGTTGGTGCGGGCGATGCTTCCTCAGACACCGAAGATGAAGCTGTAGCAGCAGCTTATGGAAATAGATTTTGTATTCCACTGGACTTTAAAATGTTAGAAAGTCATAAGCCATTTTATCAAGCGGGGCTTGGTGATAGGTTAGAATATGAATTAACGTTTAACGATTATAACAAAGTTATCAAAAGCAGTGATGCTGATGCATCTTATGTAATAAATAATATCTGCTTGGAATTTGATATGGTTAGTGATGTTGAATTAGCCAGACAAATAAGACAGCAAATCAATGGTAATATAGTATTTATGTATGATCGTATCTTGCGACATAGAAAACTAATAGTAAAAAAATCTGATACCCTTTGGAATATCAACATTAATGTACCAGCAGGGAGCATGAAAAGTATTCTAATGCTGTTTGAAGACCCAGAAAGAAAAAACACGGAATCCTTTTACAACCCAAAGATAGAAAAGGTTGAAATGACAATAGAGGGCGTACCAAATCAGTTGTATAGTCAGGGCATGAAGGCATATCAACATGACCAATGTTTCTCTTGAGACCTATCTAACAAAATCATATGCTTTGTGGCTTGACCTTAGAACATGTGATGACAATTTATTATATGGCAGTGGAATAAAATAGAAAACGGCAGTGAAGGCATAACGATACTAATAAATAAAAAAGCAGATGCAGATCAACCTTTAAATATTTATCTATATATAATACAAGATGCGCAAATCAATTTCGAAGATGGAAGATTCAAATAAGTACGATACTAAATATCCTAAATATCCTCACAGTGCCACTATCTGCGGTCAGACAGGCTGCGGCAAAACAGAGTTTGTTCTTGACATACTTGAACAAGAGTATGTTGGAGTTTTTGAGCATATAATTATATTGTGTCCAACCATAGAGTGGAACGAGGCTTATAAAAATAGATCCTGGATAGGAGATGTAAGACACCCGAGAGATAAAACAATAATAATTGTCAATCCCGTTAGCAACGGCAAAGAAATGCTGCAAGAACTGTTGCGTTTATTTTTCAAACAATATGCTGGCAAGCCCACATTATACATTATTGATGATTGCTCCGCCACAAAAGAATTAACAAAGAAAAAAGATATGTTGTCAGAGTTGGCATTCTCTGGTCGTCACGCCAAACAATCAGTGTGGGTCATTTCACAGAGATATAATTCTGTATTGAAAGATTTGAGAGAGCAAGCAAAATGGTTGTGTATGTTTTACACCAAAGACAGAGATAGTTATGAAAATTGTTTAAGAGAAAATGATGTTATTCCGACGCTGGAAGAGAGAAACAGAATAAGACAAGCTTTAGCAAAGACTAAATATTCCAAGTTAAATTTGAGGACTGATCAACCAACTGGTTATTGGGTTGAATAATTTTTTCCAATTTGGAAAATAAAAAACTAAATCCAGCCGCAGAACGCGCCAACCAACGCACCAACCAATACCGGTACAACAGCACTATCCATGTTTTTCTTTTTACGTTGTATTGGGGCTTGTAAAACATACCTTCTTGGCTCACATATAAAATATTCTACGCCATCCTTTGTCACAGAAATTACAGGCGTTTCCTGTGCACCTTTTGCGTACGTGTGTAAAAAATCACTTTCTGAAACACATATACAACATTTTACGTTATCCTTTGTCATAATTTCCTGTGCTATTTTATTTTTGTCATAATCACTAATGTCATCGTCTGATTTTTTCAAATCCATTTTTTCTTATATAATATTTTTTTATTATTACAAAATATATTTATTTCATAATATCCGCAGGTATAATACCGTCAAATGATTCCTTTTTTTTTTTACAACTGTTGCTAATAGTAATACTAACAGCAAAGTAGCAATGTTAACAGCAATACTGACCATGAATATAGTATTGCTAATAGCATTGCTCATAGCAAATTAGTAATGTTAACGGCAATGCTTGCAGCAAATTAATAATGTTAATAGAAAAAATAGCAATGTTAATAACAATGCTATTAACAATACTAACAATTACTAGTTGCATGAATATCGCAGCTGGTTGTTTTGTACTTTATATTTATTTCAAGATAAAAAATAAGATTACTAATATAAAAATGAATGCGGAAGAACTATTACAAAATATATCGGAACAGACGGAACCAGATGAATCAAAGCAAGAAGAAACAAAAAAAGAAAGATTATCAGCCATAGTGGCTGGCGGTGGTAGTCGTCAATATTTGGGTAAAGACATACAACTCACAAATATAGATAGCATGCCCCCGGATGAAATTAACAAACTTTACTGCAGATATGAAGCAAGGCTTGGGGCAAGTATGACCAAGACATTAGGCAATTCTTTTATTAACTTGTATGTGATGGGAGTATCAAAATATTTTAATGTAACCAATCCACCAAAACTGATAGAAGATTTGGAGGAAGACCCATTTATTAATCATGCTTTGACAAGTGCTTGTTGTGAGTTGTATTACAGGTATGGGATGTGCTTAGCACCATTTATAGCAATACTGACAACTGTTAGACATATTGATTTTAATAAAAATAAAAATATAGATAATATAAATGATGGAGAACCAAGAGAGTGAAGTTATACCGGTTGAGGTTAAACAACAAAAAGTAAAAAATCCAAAACGAATAGAGGCTGGGAAACAAGGAGCAGCGGCAAGAAAGGCAAAGTGTTTGGTAGAGCAAGATGCAAAGCAAGATGCTGCAAGTCAAAATGCTGCAAAGCAAGATGAAATAACAAAAATAACAATAGATGAAGAGGAACCAGAAATCAAAATAAACGTATACAAAAATTATATTCCACCGTGTCTGGTTTTATTAGGTATTGCTGGGTTGGGTTTGTATATTTATAACAAGAAAACTGCTACGCAATCTGTACAACCTGTTGCTGTTCATGTTGCACCAAAAGACCCGTTGGATTATTTTTAATAATTTATTTAAAAAAATAATATAAAAGATAATTTAAAAAAAATGGCAACAAGTATTGACGGAAAACAAATTGTAAATATGATGTATCACGCTGGAGTGGAAACACTTCTAACTGTTGGATATTCTGAGATTGGCAGAAAACTACTAAAAAGACCAGCCCCTAAAGTTGATTTTAATATGACAGACGTTGGGATGCTGTCTGTGGATATAATGTTAGCAATGGCTACAAAGGATATGTTGATTAAGCAAGGTATTATTCCTGCGGATATTATGAAATAATTAAAAAAAAAATATATATAAAAAAAATGGCAAGTGCAGTAGCAATGATGATCGGTGGCGCATTAACAAACGCATTGGCGTTTAGCGGTTCAAATTATTTCTTTTCAAAAATGGGAAGTCATTCAGATGAGGAAAGACAAAGGCATGACAAAGCAGTGGAACAATTGAACGCAGCACAAGCGGCTTGGAATAAAAAAAGAACAGATAGATTAGATTTTATTAATAAGCAACTGCAAAAAGAGCATCATGCAGAGCAGACTTTTGATAATGTAGACCAAACTATGAAGCAGTATTATTATATAACTGGTAAAAATTTGCCTTTGCAACCAGAGCCTAAGTTGAGTGATTTCTAAACACCATCTCCGGATCAACAGAATAGAGAAATTACGTTTAATGTAATGGGCATGGCTGCAACTGGATTTGGTGCGTATAAATTGAGTTCATAAAAAAAAGAGTTTAAAACTGTAATTACTTTGAAATAACCTTTGGAAAGACTAAGTCATATGCATGATACCTATTTTTGTTGTTGTTTTTACATGGTTTCAATCCAAGTGGTCGAATATAATATGGTGGTTTAGCAATCTTCTCTATTTTATTTTTAAGATGATCAGGCGCCCATACTTGACCGTTGTCTGATAATGTCAATACCATGGATGGACCATATTCAGTAGCCAGTATTTTTGTATCTGTAATAGTGTATATTTTATTTATTTGTCGTAATTAAGTCTGTCCATTTCTTTGTGCTATATTGATTTTGCTCTTCAAGCAGTTCATCAAATTGAGCAGTTGTGATATCCATTTTTTCTTTATAGTTATATAAATTTTAATCTTTAGTAGAAAAAATGGAAAATATTTATTACAGCCCAAAAGGAATTTGGAGAGGTTACTCAGCAGTTAAAAAATTAGCAAAAGAGGCTGGTGTCAGTGAAAAAAAGGCATTAGAATTTTTAAAGAAACAAGCTGTGTGGCAGATTTATTTACCCGCGCCAAAGAAAATAATTAGACCCAGGTTTGATGTTTCTGCTAAGAATGGAGTGCATCAAGCTGATTTGTTATTTCTGCCGCATGATACTTTCGGCTTTGGTCTTGGCCGCAAGACTTATAAATATGCGTTGACTGTGGTTGATATTGCAAGTAGATACAAAGAAGCAGAGCCGCTGACTTCCAAGGATAGCAAAGAAGTTGCTAAAGCATTTGAAAATATATACAGTCGGCATTTAAAATATCCAAAGTTATAACAAGTGGATCCAGAGAATTCATGGGTGCAGTATCGCAGTTGATGGCAAAACACAAAGTAAATATCAGACGGAGCAGAACAGAAATACACAGAGACCAAGCTATAGTGGAAAGATTTAACAGAACATTAGCTGAAAGATTGTTTGGTTATCAGTATGCTAAGGAAATAGATTCACAAAAACGTAATAAAGAATGGGTAAAGAGATTACCAGAAGTTGTCAAAGCCATAAATGTGGAAACAAAAAATCCCCCTCCTGTTGAAATAAAAAACATTAAAAGATGATCCTATCTGTATGAATGCAAGTGTAAGCTATTTATATCAACCCGGGGAACCAGAAGGTGGAAGACGCAGAGCAACTGATCCAATGTGGAGTGTAGATATTCACAAGATTAAAAGTTATATGGTGACGCAAGGTATAAGAGTATATTATTTGAAATCACCAGCGCCACAGAGAGGATTTGTCAAAGAAGAACTACTTATTGTTCCTGCTGATACCCAAATTCATAAGTTTTTATAGAAACCAAATGCATCAGTTGTAATTCCATCTTCTCGAATGTATTTTTAGTGTAAAATGGTGACAGTGTTACTTTGTTTATTGTTATGCCGTATATTTGATGTAGCATCGTGCGTATCATTTTCATATGATGGGTGTATTTTTTCTTGTTAAACAATGCATCCTTGTAGTTTTCAAAGTTGATATTTTTTTCGAATACATATTATTTTACACCCTTTGCTTTTTTAATGAGTTGTTCATCCGCTCTCAAAATAGAATATAGCTTTGGTCTTAATCCAACATACTCAGCTATAGCAACACCAGCACATTCGTCTTTCATTTTACCCAATACTTTTTTGTTTGTATCATCATGCATTGGGTGATTTTGAGGATAATCACTTAGATCATACTCATCTTTCATTTCAGCCATGTCTTTGTATGCATCATCTGTTTTGATGTCTACCAGTAGGCTGTCAGTGTCTGTGTATAATAAAGTACAGTCATTTCCGTACCTTTTTTTCAGGGTATTATAATACCAATCATACATCATGTACTTTGATAAATCCAATACTACAATCCCAACATAGATTGGTTTTTTTAATGTTAATTTTGTTTTGTTTACATGTATTGCTGACAATTCATCTGGACATGTTATACGCCTGTTAAAGTTGACTTTGGCTAGTATTTTCCTTATCTTTTCATTTTCAGAGCCGTCAGTTCTGACTAGTTTTATATCAGTCCGTTTGCGTCGATTTTCCATTGTCTTGCCAAACACAGAGTTGTTCATAAGTTTGTAAAAATCTTTTTCAAATTGTGATTTAGCTTTTTTCCTAAGTTCTGTGTTTAAACGAGTATATGATTCCATCCATGGTTTTTCATTAAATTCTAATACCCTGTGTATTTTCTTTAGTTTCATGCCTAAAGATAAATACAGTTGCAGGTTTTTGTAATGTAACACATATTTTTCTTTGTCCATAAGATTGGGGACTAGTTGTTCTGTATTTATAATGCTATTATTTTCCAACAGATCTGTCTGGTATTCAGACAACCATTCCACTGCTAATCTTTCCGGTGCAAATGGATAGTCATTGTGAGCTTCATGGAGCTCTTTAGGACATTCCAAATCAACTTCGAGTATTTGTCCTTTGCCAGGTTTTGGTTTAGAAAATGTTCCACTCTTGTTTTTGGCTTTCCAAACAAAGCCAGAATATGGAAGTAGCTGACTCATTGCCCACCCATAAAGATTATTTGCATCAAAATACTGTTACGAGCTGATACTTTAGGGTTGGTAGCGTACGTGCGTATCAGTTGCGTATTAATTTAGTCCAGGCAGTCTTAGGTTACAGCACGCACAGAAAGAAAACAAGTGTTAAAAAAAACTGACTCCGCATGTAAAGTATGTTAAACTGATCACTGCATAACTAACTTAAACTAAGGGGTATATATATCTGAACAAAGCCAACGTTCTGATTACTTTTATTAAGACGAACCCCTAACAATAAGCTGTGATAATAATTAAACGACGATGTTTAATAATATTCATAAGAGCTATTACAAGTAAAGTTTCGGTCACGAAATAACGAAATACCGTGAATTGAACACGCAGACAGAATACAATATTGAAGAGGTTTGGATGTGTCGGTGGTGTACTATCAATAGTCGATCTCAAATTTAATAATAAAATACGTTTTATAAATAAATACTAAAGAGCGCTACAAAGACCTTTAAAGCTATACCAAATAGCCAAACAATCTATAATATACTTATTTAACTTGAGAATAGATCTAAAAACTTATATTTTACCCAGATTTATGAGGATGAAGTGCAATATGCCTTTTGGAATTTTAGTATTTTAGTTGCGGAGCCCCGAAACTGTAGGAAACTCCAGCTTTTATACCCCAGAATCCTACACCCTAAAACTGTTGGACAGCGTCCGTCAGTTCGAACAAAGAGGTACAAAAAAGGTATCAAACACGTCCGACACATCCGACAGTTACAAATATACAAGCTAAATCCAGTTGTATTACTTCAATAATATCACTTAAAACGTTATACTGGCAATAACAATATATTTAGAATAACATAAGAACAGTTATTACTTAAATAAACAATATATTAAAGAGATTTAACAAGTTAATCTATTTGAATTTGGCGCCCTATATACAATGTTTAAAAACCCCTAATGAACCTCTCCAACACCGTCACGTTCTAGTGACGTCACACTGCAGCTCCGCGTGCAACAAATATGGCCGACGTCGAATCACTTCCTGGATCCGATAATAGCGGAAAATGACTCATCATATCCAATGCACATGCGACACAGAGGTATTTCCATCAGAATTAAATAGGTAATACAATAACAAATAATGTGCAATGAAACACTCCTGTAATGGCATGACCATGGTTCGATAAAAATGCATGTTTATATTTATCGTAATGCAAAACGAGTGGGTGGGGTATCAGGGCACTGCAATACATTAAAAATCTGTTTTCCTCTCTAGTGTTATAATCAGCTACATATGGATTGTTTGCTTTGGCATATCTTTTTGATACCATACTTATGCCACCTCGCATTCCTTTTTCTACAAACAAGTGCATGTCAATGTCTGTCAAAAGTTCTAATTCGATTTTTGAATGTTTAAGTAAAGCATCCCAAGATAATCCAGGTGCTGTGTAGTAATGCAAGGGATCGAGTTTATATGCATTCATGCATGTTTTTCTGAAAGTTTGAAATACATCTGCTAACAAAGTTACATCCGTTTTTAGATATAAATCATGATAGTCTCCAAGAGTTTTACAGTTAAATTTTTCCATATTTTTTGAGCGTATTCGTAATCTTCTTGGGTAATACCTTCACCTCTTAATGTACTGTAAATTGCTTCTCTGGGTGGTAATTGCGTTTTCTTAAATCTTTCCATACTGTCCATATATTCGTATGGATAAACACCTTTTCGTAAAAGTAAATCTGTTTGTCCCCAAACTGATTTTTAGTAATTTTGAAATCAGATTTGTCTGTTGCATCAACAAATTTTTCCAGAGACGAAGCCATAAATTGGAAACTGTCCTAAAAATCTAAGCTGGCCGACACTAAATGGTATGTATTTTTCAGCATTATTTGGGATGCATGTTATATTACCTTTCATTTTATGTATTTTTTCATAATCAAATGACTATCATATCCTTTGAGGTTATGAAATTCAACAGGGATGATTGTTTTATTTGGTCTTATTTTCAGTTTCAGGTTACAGTTTTTGTGTGCTGAGCCTCTGTATTCACCTGTAAAATGACAGTGGTCTCTTACTTTGCCGTTTTTACCGCATTTCCTACCTATTTCATTCTCGCATATCCAACATTGTGTTGCTTTTTCGTAATCTTCCTCATTTTGTTGTGTCATGAGTAATGGTTCTGGGTGAGCCAATATTTTATTAATGTTGCTCTTTTCACATTCTATGCGATTTAAAAACACTTCAGCGGCATCTTCACTTCTGTAACTAACATAATCATTAGCTTTGCCATCATATCTGACAACCTGGTATCCAAAACTACAAGCTTCGTGTACATTTTGAATTTCAGATTTCTTTCCAAATTTGATTGATTGCGGTTTGATTATACTCTCAAAATCAGCATATATTGTATAAGGCACAAACATCTGATTTTGATGATTTTTAAATTTTACAGTATTTTTACCTTCTTTCGGCATTTCTATACTGTAAGATTTTTTGTTGATACCCTCACAGTCTTCTCTGTGTTTGGTAAGTAGTCCTTTTCCAGAATAGCCGTGAAGGCAACGATCGCAGAAGTAAGTTTGACCTTTATGTTTGTTTTGGTCATAGAGTAGTCTATTCAGATTTTTAATCCAGCAATAATGATATTTTGTTATTTTTGTTGGTTTGTCGAAATTATCATAAGGGCCGTTGTCATCTATGATTCCTTCTTCATTCTCTGATTCTTTTTCATTTTCAACCTCAATATCTTCAGATATTAAGAGCAGGTTAATTCGCTCGATATCTTTTGTTATTTTTGATTTGTCGGAATAATCATCAGGGTCATAGTTGTCATCTATGATTCCTTCTTCATTTTGTGATTCTTTTTCATTTTCAACCTCAATATCTTCAGATATTAAGAGCAGGTTAATTCGCTCAATATCTTTTGGTTGTTTTGATATGTGATATGGAAAAACAGTTTCCTTTTTATTTTTTCCTGTTATGATATGTCCATAAACGTTGATAGCAAGGTTGTTTTGTTTCTCTACTTTGGGAATTTGAGAAATTGGAGTGGGAAAGTCAATACCATCCATATTCAACTTACCCATGTATTTCTTATAACTAGACATCTTATTTGATTATTTTTATCGGGAAACAAAGCAGACTCCAATGACACTTCCGAGCACCTATCATCTTCATTTTTTACATTGATTATTGCTTTCTTGTCAGTTAATGCTTTAGGTAGAGGAACATATGAAGAATCTTTTAATGGTTCATAATATTCAAATAAAACTTAACACAGTGATCAATCTCCAATCCTGATGCTGTGTTTGTAAATCTTTCAAGGCTCTCTTATATATATGCAGATGATTCATCGTAAAAAGTCATTTATTTTTTCAGAGTTTAAGATTGCATTTTGTTCACTGTGTAATACTGCTGTAGTGTATTTTTTGGTAGCACCATCGTCTTTAAATAGATTTACAGTGAGACCTTATTGAAACTTTAATCCATTCATCTTTGTCAGCTCTTTGCTTATTTGTTTTGTGATAATGGATTTTTTATCACGAAATAGTTTTTGAGGGTCTTTGTATTTCTCGGCAGATATCTCGTATGCTTTGAAATAGCCACACATTGGTTTATCAACCAGTTTTAATTTTCTATCTTGAAAAACTTGTTTTAGTTCATTTGTAACATTTTCTTGTAATTTAGCATATTTCTGCTTTTGTTCATTTATAATATTTTCTTGTAATTTATCATATTTCTGCTTTTCTCGTTTACGTTGTTTTTTTAGCACGTCGTCTTTTGAGTAAATTTTCTATTGTTTGAGATTTAACCTCTTTTGGAGTTTCCTTTGGAACTTCTTTAAGAGGTTTTAATGCATTTATACCGTTAGATAGTGTTTGCTTATCTATTTTACCTGCTTCAAATAGGTGTATTAATTTTTCTATAATCTCTTCAGTCTTCATTATTTCTTTTTGATATATTTATATATTTTTTTTATTTAATATAAATAAATATATCAAAAAGAAACAATGGAAATCAATGTTTGCAAATTTCTTAAAATTGGATTACACAATCCGTGTAAAAATAAGACTACAAAAGATTCTAATTATTGCAGTTTGCATAAGTATAGATTAAAAACAAGTCATGTATTGCCGTGCTCAATATGTAAAAAAGGCACAAGAGCAAAAAATAAAATTTGTGCTGATTGTGGTGGAGTTTCAGTCAGAATAATGGCAAGTTATTGGAAATTTAAAGATTATAATGCTGAGTGCTTAACATTTAGACGTATTGATGTTTAATCATATTTTAGTAAAAAAAATTATAATTATATTACAAAAAAGCAATATGTTTGTAATTTTGATAACTATAAAAAAAAATAAACTTGCAATCTTCACTACCCCTATTTTAAAAAAGTTTTATTAAATCAAGTAAATCACCACTTTATGGTTAATTATTATATGTATTTTGGGTCGTTCTGCTGTGATTTGAGGTGAAAAAAGAAAATACCGCAGAACCCCCAAAATACATATGTATTTGAAGGCAATCTTAACAACGGGACGTTTTTAGTGTTGAGACTTTCATGATTTTATTGTGTTTAGCGGAATAAAATGATAGTGACATAATACACAATAATCATAGGAATAATTGGTTGACGACATTGGCAAAACGATATATAAATCAACACATATTTCTTACTTTCATTAACGATGATGGAAACTATAAATTGTAGACTCAGAAGAAACAGCAAATGTATTATAATCTACATAGTTCGTGAATACAAGGACACCCAATATTACAAGCAACATAATTCAACTTTTTACTGAATGCAACATTCGAAAGTAACAGTAACAGGCGAGCATTTAAATTCCCTCAAAACAAATTGAATTTGGGTTTACGGCGCACAAACACATGAACGGATATATGGCTCCTAACAGGAATGAACGTTCCAGGCTCATCCTCCGTTTACATCGAGATAAAATATGGAAAATGGGCCTTGAACCATCTTACCTTCAGAACTGTAGAGTTGCTGCAAATCTATAGTAGACACTCCATGTACGATGGAGCGAGAGGCGGGAGGTGTGTGTGTGGGGAGGGGAGGTGGGTTAGTGGGGAGTCCTACCCCTCTGCATGTACTGTATTCTACCCTGACATCCACACGGGGGCCCCACAAGAGGAACATAATTATAAAAATAACTTAACTCGCAAAATGTTTACTCCCTTGCCAAAATATAGTTAAACAATTCGCATAATTGCAATTGAATAAAGCCATTTTGGGGCTGTTTGTTGGCCTACTTCATACATTTTCCAAAAATGTCGTGGTCTAAGTTTTTGGAAGGGATATGTAATACTAAACCCCTTAAGATAAAGCAGACGACCGACTTCAAACATGTTAAACAATAAGTTGTTTTTACATCCGTACATACCTCTGGTATTTATTGATCTGTCAATAATTTAAAAGTGCCGGCGTTCTATAATATAGTTAAAAACACATATTTTTTAAAGGTATGTAGTTACTTAAAAAAACATAACAAGCTAGTTTGTTTACTGGTAACATGCTAAAAGAACTTTCCATGGCCGGTGCGTTTGAAAATGTTCACCGATCACCATTGCAGGTTCGAATCCCACTGGTAGCTCGATTTGCGAGAAAGTGTCGATTCTTACGAATGGCGGGAGGTATCTCCTGTATACATTACTGGTTCCACTCAGGAAATCGGGTCTGCCTCCACCATGTAACAATCGTCTTTTCTAGCCTAAAATGTGCAGATTTTTTTTCAGAGATCAAGGTATATATTTGTATTTTACTATTTTGAAGAAAATAAATAATTGTTTGTATGGTGTTTTTACGTCATTTTCAACACATTTAAGGTTATAAATGACGGTGGTGGAGGCAGACCACCCACTTCTCCTGGATAGAACCCGTACGGGACACCTACCGCCGTCCGTAAGAACCGACACTTCCTCACTTACAACAGAAGTCGAGCTCTCAATGGGATTCGAACTCGCAGCGGTGATAGGTGAGAAGGTAAACAACGCCACGGATACTCTTGAAGAAAAAACGTTGAAAAAAAACATTGAAAAAAAAACAAAAACAACAAACGAAACAACAACAAAAAAAACAACAACATCAAAATACTCATACTAGCCATATTAACTACAAACAACGTGTTGATAATTCATTCTTGATTTTGGCACACTAATAACAGAAAGAAAAAAAGGAAAAAGAAAGAAAGGTTTATTGTTTTATTCTCTGCATTATGTAGAGTCGTTAACAATATCAGTAGTATAGAAAGTAGGGGTACCAGCGCATTTCCCCTCGCAGGTCCAAAAACGCAATTTAAAATGTGTTAACAATAGCTCTCAACCCCATCGTTAACAAAAACTGATAAAAACTTTCAGTCTGTTTAAATAACGATAATATGTTTGCCGTTAGAAGCCTTTAACACATTATAAGTAAACCCGCTCGGGAAAACAACGCAGATACCCCCACTTTCTATACTACTCATCAATCTGGTTTATCAATTCAACAAACATAATATTTTGTTTATACTATAGGTTAGATTATTTTAATTCAGTTTCCTTTTTATAAATAACTAATAACCAAAACATTTGAAATCATTAAGCAAAGTCAGACGGAACCTGACAGTAGTCTTCATCATCGCTGTACATATCATATTCTATTATGGAATTTACTTATACGCTAATGTATCTTGCCCATTATCTAGTATATACCTTTTATCAGCATAAGCTGACAGACGTCTTTTGTTTATTACATAACTGTTTAGTTCATGCTTGTTTTGATCTAATAACTTTCATGTGGTGATAACTTTCTGTTGCTGTAAGTAAATCTCCTTGTAATTATCATGCGTTATATTTGCTTTAAGAACACATTTTTAAATACCCTTACATTTCTTTGTACCAGTCTTATTATCTAATATGTATGAATATAGTTTACTTCGTAGTCCAACAATGTCAACAATAGGTATTCCACAAGTTTCATCTTTCATTTTACCAATAACCTTTTCATTGTCATTTAAATGAAAGTTATTCTTCGGATCATAATCACAATTATCAAAAAGGTCTTTATCCTTATAAAAATCTGCGTACACATCTTTTGTTTTAATGTCATAACACAAAGAATTAGTATCAGTAAACAGTAACTTAACTTTTTTTATCAGATTTTTTTTTAATGTAGTTGTAATGGAAATCATACATCAAAGATTTTGACAAGTCTAAATACACATACCAACATAACAAGGGCGATTTAAAATTATTTTTTCTTTTATTCTGTTTATGGCAAATAAATCTTCATTAAACATTTTACAAGAAATAAACGAAGGTCTTGATGGATATTTTAAAAGAACCTCTTCAGCATGAATCATTTTGACATTAACTCTCTATCTCAATTTTTCCATAGTCTTACCAAAAATTAAATTGTTTATTAGTTTCAAGAAATCCTTTTCAAAAGCATTCTTGCCGACTGTTCTTTAAGCAGTGTTAAAGTCTAGGTATACTTTTAGCCACTCTGATTCATCGAACTGTAGTATTCTATGTATTTGTGTTACCCTTAATCCCAAATTTGCCTATTTTCCAAGTGGTTAACCCTGTCTTCACCACCCGTTCTGTTGTTTTTTGTCTCTTTCATTGTAGTTTCAAGTCCTTGTTTGCAGTACAGTGCGGACCTACGATGCCATTGCGTTCGGACGCTGTGGTTTCTATAGGACCCTATATATCATTTTTCATACAGTTTGAAGTTTCCGTAATGCACAACATATTTCTTTTTATCCTTTAAAGGTTGTTAACTTTACTAGATCCTAAATGAAACTTTTCTTTTATAAAGTCTTACAATAATCTGATAACCATTCATCGTTTATATTTAATCTCTCAGGAGCAAGAGGGTATTCATTATGAGTGTCATGTAGTTGTACAGGATACTCAAGATTACACTCAACAATTTAGATTCCCTTTTCAATCTTACTGACCCATCTAAAGTTGCCAGCAGGCAGTGGTTGGCACATAGCCCAACCATACAAGTTATTTGCATCGAGGTATATTATTTACCTTTTATCCCACTGTCATAATATTTCATATATAAATTGTTAGCCTTTGAATATATATTTGCAATATAACTTATTCCACCTCTTAGTCCTTTTTCCTATGAACAAATATGATCAATAATTTAGTTTCTTCAAAACATTTAAAACTATTCATGTAATCATAAAGATAAACTCCTTTTCTTTTTACTCACTCTAACTTTTCAGCAGGATACTCTTGTGATGCATATATAAATGATGGAATATATTTTACTAAACTATCAAGTGATTGAGACATGAATTGAAAACTATCAATAAACACCAAATCTTTTCCTAACATAAAAGCCATGTTTTTTCCATGTGATTTGGTATAACAGTTTTTTCTTTTTTAAACTTCCAATGTGCTGCATGTTATTACAGTTATCATGAGCACTTCCTCTAAACGTTTCAGTTACAAATGTTTGACAATGATCTCTAACAATCCTGTCTCCGTTCACATAATTTTTATTGCAAATATGACATTTCTTAGATTTTTTAAATTCTTTTACTTGTGATTCTATCATTGTTAAATCTTTTTTAAAATGCTGCGACATAGTTTTTCTGCAATATTTTTCTTCTTCTATCATTTTTTTCTATAAATTTATAAACAGCGCTTGGTCCTTTGTTTGTCACAACTGGTTTAGAATATGTATCATCATAACAACAAACAACTTTGTATCCGTAACCACAATCAGTATGTTTTTGATATGCATCTGTGTATGATTAAGATTACCAAGAGCTAAAGAAATGTCTTCAGATATTGCTTCAAAGTCAGCATATATAATAAACGGAACCATTAATTGTCTATCATAGTTTTTGAACTGAACCTTTGCGTTTTCTTTTGGCATTTGCATTGCTTGCTTTCCATTATATGAGAGACAGTCAGGTTTGTGCTTTTCTAAAATGAGATATAGGTCTAAGACTTTTTCAGATGTAAAGCACTGCAAGCATGTTTTGCAAAACCACTTTTTACCCTTATACAATGTTTGATTAAACGTTAACCTGTTAAAATCCTTCATCCATACATAATGATTTCTTTCTTTCTCTGTAATTAAAAGCATGTCGCATGTATTTTCTTCTTTATTTTTTGATATGTACAAAGGATATACTTGCTTATTTTCAAACCTGAATATATTAAAATGTATATTATTTTGATTTTCGATTTTTGGAATGTGTTTTATAGTAACAGGAAATGTAATTTCCTTATAATTAACATTATCTCTATGCTTTTTATACTTTGGTACCTTTTGAGGGTCTTTTTCAACAGGAAATTATAAGCTAATTAGCACCATCTGAAGCACTCATTACTTTTTTTTATATTAATCAAACCTTTTCTGGAATTACAAAGTTCTTTTGGTAATTTTAAATAGGAACTACCTCGTAAAGGCTTATATTTTACCCGATTTACATAATGTGCATCAACTGATTCAATTGCCCAACCACTTCCTTCTGAAAGCCATTTCCAATTCTATTTACAATTGCATTAGCTGATTTATCTAGTGCATCTTTAATTTCATTTCTTTTTGTAATTAATGCTTTGGAAGCAAAATAAGCTGTTTTATGCGAAGTTGCGACACGCTGTATTTTTAAAAAAAGTAATTCAAATCAACACTCATTTTAAAACCGTTTGTTCGTACTAATTCAGTTTTAAGACATTTTTTTATTTGCCATAGTTGAGCACGTAGGTCTGTTTTATCTACAATAACAACTTGATAAACTTTTCTATATTGTTTTGGGCATTTTTCAATTTCTCTAACACTCATTATATAATATTACATAGATATATTTTCTTTAAGCCAAGAAGGATAAAAATATCGGAAAGGGAAAGCAGCATTCAAGGACGACAGTCAACCACAAAACACAAAAACAAACCAGCATAAATTATAATATCAATTCCGCGATCTAACATAGTGTTATATTGTGAAATAAAAGTTTCGTTATCTATACAGTTACTAGCTGCTAATGGGATTGCTTTTTTGCAATAATTAGTGAATATGTTTATATCACTCTTTTTAATTTTCCATGACAAGTTTAGCTCATGTGCTTTAGAGATTATCTTATCAGCTAATCCATTTATGTTTACACAAACTATCACCTCTCTGTCAAGTTTACTTAAATTTTCAAAATCAATTGTTGAAATTTGCTCATTGCAATCGTTCTTAATTTTTTTAATTTCTTGTTCCATTTATAATATTACATAAAATAATTTTTTCTTTAAGCTTATATTTAAAAATATAATGTTATATTATAGTATAATAAATTGTAACGGTTGTAGAAAAGTTTTAGATATTATTGATCTCCCTGAAGTGTGTTTAGATTGTTTCATTTATGAAAAGAAACATTTTCAATATTGCGTCGGAAGTAAGGTTTGTTACAAGTGCACTGATGCATGATATAGAGCGTATCTATTTTAACTGTGGGACACATAACGGATATGACCTCATTGCAGATTATAATTACAATCGTAAGAAAAGTAGAAAGTATCATTAGGAAAAACATTTGATAAAATATAATTTATCTCCTGTGGAAGACAACGATTTGAAAATTTGTGTTTAAAAAATTGTAAAGGTTTTAGACAAAATAGAAGTCCGGTATAAAGATCAATAACATTTGAATACGTTTTCTAGAAAACATTTATGATATTAAAAATGAAAAAAAGAAGTAAAAGAGTGTGAGTAAAACCGATTAAAACAAATGATACTGGAGAAAAATACGATAGGATTTGGAAAAAAGTTAAAAATAATTATGATTGGATATCATGTCCATTCAATATCATCTTTTTTATGTACATTTCCAGAGGTTCTGTAAAGTTATCATTATTTTAAATTTCTAATATTTTATTAAAGATAATTCTGATTACCTCTTTGTCAGTTGTTAGTCCTATAATTGTTTATATGAAAGAAGTTCTATGATGTGTTTTCAACAAAAAAGAGTACGATAATGGACCTTTGGAAACGGCCGAGCACGACACATACGAAATATTGCAGTCTCGATTTGATTGAGACTGTTCATGAGCGGTAGTGAAATATGCTAGCTACCGCTCACGCCCACAACCCGGGTAGAGCAGAACTCAATATTCATAAAAATCAACAGTACAGAATTTTAACCATCCCGAAGATAGCAAGCATATGGCGGTGGATATAGCAATATTTGTACCTTTATTTCATTCCCTATATCCAGCGGCGTATGGTCCAAGGATCTAAAAAAATTGTATGCCCCGAAGAGCGAAATAAACGAAAAGGAATTTAGTTGGGAGTATCGGTTATGAAGTCTTTTTTTTGCTTCTTTTGTTTTACTCACTAAAACAGCAACTACTGGAGGAACTGCACCAACTACAGCCACGAAAACATGAATTGCTGAAACTAATGCTAGAAAAGCACCACAACCAATTATTCCACTGATAATCTGTAATGTTGTGTTTACAATACCTCACAATTTATAACTACACCTGTCACCTGTTTGCAGCCACACGGCGTGTCAAGTGAGCAATTAATTCTTCTTAGTTAATAATTTTTTGTCATGTATAATTATAGTAGATAAAATATTTAGAAAACAATTGTTCATGTTCTCCAGATGATATTTTACCTATTCTTAATAATTCATCAATTATACTAATACCTTTATTTATTAACTGTGGACTATTATTTCCTGATTCAATACTTTCGCATACTAACTCCAGATCATTAACAACCAAATCATCAGGACCGTTGTAATATTCAACACAACCTGTTAAAACCTTTTTACATTTTGAAGAACTTTTATGAATTGGTAAATCAGATAATTCTGTCAGTTTCTTAAACATTCTGAGACAACTTTGAATAAGTTTTATTATTATAACGTTTTGTTATCAAATCAATAACATCGCTGTCTATTTTTGGTTTAATACAATTGTTTCTCCTTGTCTAGCAATTAGTTTGTGATGACCGATAAGTTCAGGCAAATCAATTTGTAACATACCATAGTAGCCATCTTAACTAACTTTATAAGCATTTTTATTTTGTTGTAATCCTTTCCCCGAAAAGATTTATTTCTATACCTTGGATAAAATAATTAATAATATCAGTTACAGGCTTAACTTCATCCTTTAAACGTTCTAAAATGTCTTCTAGGGGAATTTTAAACTATCTCTGGGATTAATTTATTTTGGTCTATAAAAAATTCAGGAAATGTCCTTAATACATTTTTCAATAAACGTCAAGTTTCATCAATAAGCACTTATGACTTCTCTATACTATATACTACTTTACCACATCACCTTATTAAAGACAAGCTTATTGCGCTCATTCAAAAAACATTCGCTAGGGAAAATTCTATATGTTTGGCCTGTAATAATATCAAAGCCTTTTTTCTAACGGCAGTCTAGATAATTACACTATGTGGACTTGCCATGAAGTTTGTGAAGCACTCATTTTCCTATTAGATACTATTTTTGTCAGGTATGGAACCACCGTTTATAGAAAAATTGTTGGTATCCCTATGGGTACGAACTGTGCACCACTTGTAGCAGATTTGTTTTTATATTGCTATGGAAGAGATTTCATGTTGTTGAGTCTTTCACCAGATACTCAGGCAGATGTTATTGAAGCCTTTAATGACACCTCTCGGTATCTGGATGACATATTGAACATTGACAACCCTTTCTTTCCAATTATGGTTAATAATATTTATCCTAAAGAACTTCAGCTTATCAAGGCTAATATTTCTGATAATAACGCTTCTTTTCTTGATTAAGATCACTCTATTGAAAATGGTAAAATTATTAGCAAAATCTATGACAAGAGAGATGATTTTAATTGTGACAGTGTTAATTATCCCCACTTAGATGGGAATGTTCCCCGAGCAACTTCTTATGGGGTCTATGTGTCTCAACTTATTCGTTTTTCAAGAGCTTGTACTCGAGTTGATGAGTTTAATATTCGTTATCTTTGTATAACTAAAAAGCTGTCCTGTTTTAATGGGATGACAGTAGGGTAGGTGTGTGGTTTGGTGCACCCTAGAGCCGATTTAAACCAGTGACCTACTTTGCCACTGACCGTTCCAAGGCGGTATCCATATTGTCAACCCTTTTGTGTTTGTGATGTCGTTTGCATTTATTATTACTTTTGCCTTCTTGTTTGTCTGTTTGCGTGTTTGTTTCTGTGTTTTGTGGCTGACTGTCCTCCTTGAATGCTACTTTCCCTGTTCGATCTTTTTATATTTCTTTCATGTTAGGAAAATATTTGTTGTTTATTGATAGTTTTCAATTTATGTCTTAATCACTTGATAATTTAGTAAAACATATTCCATCATTTACATATACATCGCAAGAGTATCCTGGTTAAAGGTTAGAGTTAGTAAAACGCAAAGATGTTTATCCTATTAATTAAATGAATAGTATTAAACGTTTTAAAGAACCTAAATTACCTGATAAAGATAGCTTTTATTCTAATTTAAATGATGAACATATTTCAAATGCAGATTTGAACATGCGAAACAAATATGGAAAGCATTTAATATTGCAAACATGGGAGAATATCACGACCTATATCTTAAAACTGATGTGCTGTTGCTAGCAGATGTTTTTGAGAACCTTAGAAAGATGTGTTTCGAGTGTTACAAATTAGATCCTTGTTACTACTTTAGCAGTCCTGGATTAGCTTGGGATGCATGTCTTACGATGACTGAAATTCAGATTGATTTAATAACTGATATTGATCAATATTTGTTCATAGAAGAAGGACTAAGAAGTGGAATAAGTTATACTGCAAATAGATATCCAAAGGCTAACAATAAATATATGAAATATTATGACAGTAAAAAAGAAAGTAAATACATAATATAACTAGATGCAAATAACTTGTATGGATGGCCTATGTCTCTACAACTATGTACTGGCAACTTTAAGTGGGTCAATAAGATTGAAAAAGGAAAATCAAACTATATTGTTGAGTGTAATCTTGAGTATCGTGAAGAACTACATGACTCTCATAATGACTACCCTCTTGCTCCTGAGAGATTAAATAATATAAAAGATGAATGGTTATCAGATTATTGTAAGACTTTAGAGGAAACATTTAATTTAGGATGTGGTCAAGTAAGTAAGCTTGTCACAACACTAAAGGATACAAAGACGTATGTTGTGCATTACAGAAACTTAAAACTGTATGAAAAATTGGGATTAAAGGTAACAAAAATACATAGAATACTACAGTTCGATGAATCAGAGTGGTTAAAAGTATACATAAACTTTAACACTGCTAAAGGACAGTCGGTAAGAATGGATAGACATGTGTAAAATTATCTGGATACCTGAATGCGTTACCTGAGTGTCTGGCTTTTAATGAATCACTTAAAGGGACACACGGTAATCTTGATATTTTTCTCTCGGCGTCACGTCAGTTTTCCTATATAACTTACATGTTTGCAATCATTCATATTATTTATTAGAACAGTTCAAAGCAAAAATTGTTTTACATCACTTACTGTGGATTATCTGAGTAATCAAATGCCAAATTGTCGGATCCAATCGGATTTATTCCGTAGTAGTTTCGTCTAATCTTTTTTGAAATATCTTAACATTGTATGGTTTAAAAATGTTTGCCTTACATAAGGCTCGAACCATCTGATCCTTCGGTTCAGTAGACATATATTAGACGACGCTCTAACCGACTGCGTCAGACTGCGCCAACTTTGGCGCAGTTGGTTTGTTGCGGTATAGCACTAAGCCGGATAGAGTTTATGATGAGAAATCGTCACCGCTAAGAAACCGCGGTCGGTCGGTCGCTACGCTCCCTCCTTTTCGGTTTCTTAATGGTGAAGATTTTTCTTCATAGCTTTTATCCTACATATATTAAAAACTTGAGTTAGAATCATGGTTAGGCTTCTGGATGTGATGGCTAATAACTGTTGGTTAAAGACCCAGTCGCGGAAAGCTCGAGAAAGTACCTTTTTACAGCAGTGTATATATAAGCCATAACGGACGTCGAACTGTGATTATGCGATGGACCGCTGTGATATAACACTCCACAAATTAATTATTTGTCAATAGAAATCATGTCAAGCATAAGTTACACGACTGTGCATCCCATTTTGGCAGCGATATGTTCGTTTTTATACTTAAACAAATCAATATAAATTGATATTTGTCAAACCAGTTAATACATTGGAACGAAACTTCTGGCATGTATTCTTTATCAATAGATAACATGTCACTCGCAAGTTGCTTATTTTGGCACAATTTATGCCTCTTTCGTCTGTACTATAATGTGATTGTACGCTGATATCTGCATTTGCAGTAGATAACATGCCACACGCAAGTTTCATGACTTTGCAACTTATGTTAAAACAAATTATGCACATTTTCTTTCATAAGAACATTGTGTTAAAAACTTGTATGAAAGCTAAAATCTGTTTGACCACTTGGCAGAATAAGTGGAACTTGTACATGATTTCAATTAAAACATGCCACGCGTACGTTTCCTAAGTCTGCATCACAAATTTACAAAGTTTTTAGCACATTGTGTTTAAATGTGTATGCATGCGTTAACGGTCAAACATATCTCTCAATTTCTGGCTGAAGATATTTCTGTAAATGTCAATTTACCATGTAAATTGTCTTGGTTGTTAAAACCTATCACAACCTATAAAAACATCCTAGATTGGTTTCATACAAATGGTATACAAAGCTCTTATCCTGGAAAGTATTCTATAATATTCATGCCAATGATTTATATCCAACCGAATGATTATACATGATTAGGAATTGTATCTATTCCCCAATGTGTTTTGTCAGTGAGGATGCCAGAACATACCAGGATGCTCCTACTTTGACATTTGATCAACTTATTCTCGTGTTGCTCAGGCTTTTTACAAGTCATCGAGTTTTTGCCTTATGAACAAAGCTTCTTCTTTCTTTCATTATTTCCTTTTTTCCCAACCCGTTAATGTTGTGATGCCACATACCTTGCCTTTTATGTATCCTTGTAAGAGTTGTTTGTTTCGATATTGGTTGACTGTGGTCCTTGAATGCTCCATTTCCTTTTCGATTTTTATATCTACTTTTGTTTCTCCAAGACTTTAAACATGTTTATTGTTGTGCAGTGAGCATAACACAGTTGTTAACTGATCTGTATTTGAGGCTAATCCTTGATCATTCAAGTGTTCAATATTAAGACATTTCTTTGGTAAACACAAATTTGAAGTATCGATATATGAATTAGATATACATTTTGTATGTTTACGTGCACTTAAGGTAACTTATGTAATACACGGTAGATTTTGACGCTGAATCGATATGTACATTTTGACATTGTAATCAAGCATCCTGTAAAGGTCCGAAACAATCAATGAAAAAATGTGGTAGGAGAGACACACAATATATTTTAACATAACATTTGACGAAAAAAAGGCCGTAACTCCTGTAATACAAGGTCGACTTTTACGTAATTATCAATGAAAACAGTCGTACTCTTGACATGTTCAGTACAAACACGAACCTTCTTTCATGTCTTGTGAGCTCACCTTTCTTCTGTTTTTTTCAAGTGGAAATATTTTTTTCTATATGCAAATTACATTGTTGCATTATTCATATTTGAGTTGCAGCATATCATTAATATGTGACATTTTAACATTGGTGTGAATGGGGAAAATAATGGCTGGTTTCAAACCTCAACACGCGTACCATACTAACGCGCACATTGGCATAGCAAAAAAATACAACTATATCCTCCCATTATTTACCAGAGAAACGGAAGTGATGAAACAAGAATATGTCAAAGTAATAATATGGATCATAGTGTATCATTTACGTTTTAATAATAAAAGCAACGGTCGTGATAGCTGAAACAATTTTGACTCAGCTGTGTTATAAACACTGAAGTCTTTTATTGATGCACATCAGAACAACGACGTGGTCTTAATTCAGCGTGCGATTTATAAACAGTGTTAATTCATCATGTTACAGGACTCGTCAGTTAGAAACGAATTGAGCCAAAGTCTTCTTTTTGAGTTGTCGTCTGCAGGCTTAGATGATAACAATACCATTACTTGTTGCAAAACTTGCTGTTTAGAATATGGAAACGGTTATAGCTAATGATCGTTCTCTCTTTCATGATCTTGTTCATTCCAACACTCATCCATCTGGTGGTTCATTATCGCTAGTGGATAGTTTGGCGAGTTCGAACCCAACACTCATTAGTTAAATGACTACGTCTATCGCATATCGCGCATGTTGACCAGCTTCCCGCCTTAGGTCTCACTTTCTCGTGTGGTGGATATCTTCCTGGCAGCTAAGTGACCATTCTTTGATTTAATGTTATTGTGTCTGAATTACGTCTACCATGTCTGGTAAAAAGTCTCGACAGAGAACCAGACTAATCTGAAAAAGTGTATACAATAGTAAGTTATTGTGTAACATACTAAAATAACTCCGTAATGCAAGAGCGAAATTTGCTCATTAGCAATTATTGTTTATAAAAATATTTGGTCTGGAAAACTCGACTGTTTTAGTTGCTAAAGCATACATTGTATATTAAAATGGGGTTTATATTGTCAACAGTTGTACATACAATTCCAATAATGTGTACTTCGATTAAAAACAAAAAAAAAACACACACACAAAAACCCAACACAAACAACAACACCAAGAATTTTAAAGAGCCTTAAAGGCATTTGCTGTTGTTTTTCATGCGCAGAATTTTGGGCGACTTCTCTTCTAAAACTATTGGATGGATTTTCCTAAAAATTTACAGTAATGTTGCTCTTGATGTCTATTTTGTCTTTATTTATATAAATGCCTATTATTAGAAAAATACGTAAAATAAAAAAAATATAACATTTTGTAAAAATTCAAACAATTCTTTTTTTTAAGCATAATGGTAGGGTTCCAAAAACGAATATTACATCTCAATATGCATGGTGACTTATAATTTTAATTGCATATATTTTCTTGCTATATGTTCAAATAAGTGCCTAGGAAGTTTGAACAAATTTTGTTATTAGGAACATAACAAAAAGCGAAAATATACCATTTCTATATAATTTCATACAAAACTTGGCCTTTTAGCATAGATGTAGGGTTTCAAAAAAAATAATTCTAAACAAGCATGGGGACCTAACATTTTTATTGCACATTTGGTTTTTATAGATGTTAAACTATGTGCTTAGAAAGTTTAAACAAATTCTATTATTGGGAACATAAAAAAAAGGAAATTGTATCATTATGGGCTAATTTGTTCATAAATTGTAAGTAATGGTCTCCGCAGATTTTGTACTTTAATACAATCTGAGAAGAATTGTGACCAATGAATAAATGATTAGACTTCAAAAATCTCTTATTAAGCTATTTCATGGACTTGTTCAACTTTTTGAACAGACTGACATGACGGTGGCATTACAAATTATTTTTTAAAATTGTTAACAGTTTTGGTGACCTACCTATATTTTTGCATTTTCTGTCTATATATATAACAGACTTACTGTACAAATAGTTTAAAGAAAATCTGTTTTGCAGAAAAAACTATAGAAAATGTCTTTAAATGAGAATAATGGTCCTATAGAAACCACAGCACATAAAGGCAATATCACCTTAGGCCCGCACTCTACCACACATTAAGAGCAAATTAAATATACATGAAAATGCATTATATGAATTAATATTCTTGATGTATACAAAAATATAACTACATGTACTTCATTAACAGTAGTTAAACCGTACGGATCATGGGGCTTAGGTAAGGTCCTAGTTAAACCGTACGGATCATGGGGATTAGTTTAGGTCCTAGTTAAACCCTACTGATCATGGGGCTTAGTTTAGGTCATAGTTAGACCGTACGGATCATGGGGCTTAGTTTAGGTCCTAGTTAAACCGTACGAATCATGGGGCTTAGTTTAGGTCCTAGTTAGACCGTGCGGATCATGGGGCTTTGTTTAGGTCCTAGTTAAACCGTGCGGATCATGGGGCTTAGTTTAGGTCCTAGTTAGGTGCATGTAAGCACATTTAACTCTTAGCCTGCTTATGGCGACTACAACAGCCTTTGCAGCCAGTGTAAACCCAGATCAGGCTGCTAGTAACTCAGGGTTTACACTGTCTGGCTGCTCATCAGTCATTTAACCAAATTATCCTTTTGTAAAATAAATGGAATGGTCCAAATTAAAAAAAAAGGACAGTCCATTATACATGCATAGCGGGCTAAGGGTTAATATGCAACTGAAAACAGTATGACGCTTTTATTCGTATTTGGATTGACACCAGTAATGCTTGTAGATCGCCTGCAGTCCCTTAATATATAATATAATATATGCATATATGTATTACTGTTTTTAAAACATTTAAACAATATTTACTTATATGTCATTTATTTTTGCGGTTATATAATTTGTAGTTGAACTGGCCAATGTATGAACATGTTCTTGAATATGTGTTTATATTAAGCAAAAAACAACGTTCTATATATAATAACAACGTGTTTAGGATATGATAACTTACCTCTTAAAAGAACAGTTATCTAACGTCTACACTTGACGCAGAGCCAAATCGTGAAGACGATACAAACAGCAACAAACACAATCACTCCCAAACAAATACCCCCTATTGCAGCTCCACTCAATGAACTCTCGACGCTGAAAATATATATCCATTGTGTTATTGTTAATCATGTTCCAACTTGGTTTTTTTCCTTTATATAGAAGGCGTATATACATATTTTAAAAATTATAAGTGGTATCAATGATAAATGATTTTTATATAAATGATTTTTTATATAAACACTAAAAATATACATATGAGTTCCATTATATTAAATCATAAATGGTATGATTGTTTTATCTGTTTTGAATGTATCGACATTATGAATGTTTAATAAAGGTATGCGGTTGTAACTGACGAACATTTTATTTCAGTATGAAGTTCTTATCCAGTAACGTACGCTTTACAACTCCATTGTGAAATGACGAGGAGGTACAAACAAATAAACAATTTTGTCACATTTGTATGTAAAAGAAGGGAGAAGGTAAAAGTATATATCGATACGACAGCAAAGGTTAATATTGCTATCACCTAAAAAGTCCAAAACCGTTTGATAACAACAGTGCAAATAACACAAATGTGTACTTTTTTGAAAGTTTCACTTTCACATAAAAAACATAACATTAGAAAATGCTTCAAAAGGATATGTTGTAGTCACACCTTACTATGTACTTTTATAGTGCCAGATAGTAGTTAAACCTTCATGTTGCAAAGAACAACAACAACAACAACAACAACAACAACAACAACAACAACAACAACAACAACAACAACAACAACAACAACAACAACAACAACAACAAGAAGAAGAAGAAAGCACACCTTAATGTCGTATTTCAAATTTCCAGCTTGTCATAACAAAACAATAGAAGTCTTCAATGTGACCTCGTGTCTTAATAAATAACCAACTTCATATTCAATTACTTTGCAAATATTTGTTATAGGTTCTTGTTACGGATAAAATGTAACAAGAAAGGAAGCAAAACCAGCTACAACTATTTTTATAATATAATCAACAAAATGTATGCAAATACAACAATGCAAAATATTCACTTATATAAAATATATAAAATGGATCCAAATTTAAATTGTCAAGTGTCCCTTTAATCAAAATTGTCAAGGAACTCCAATTTCACTTCAAGTCTTTCCTGGTTTATTAATTCACAATAGTCCAAATAATACAATGTCACTTTTATTATAGATGAGCCGAATACTTTTTTATCCTCTCACAATATATTTTTAATTCACAGCCACCAATATTTTCACTTTATACTAAATTTGAAGTAAATTCTCAATTAAAATAATGAACCAGATACTCAACTCTGAATACTAAATACTGAAACCCCCACAACAACCCCAAGAGGCTGTACTTATACTGTCATATAATGTCATAGAACATTTAGAATATTCCAATAAGATAAACATGTTATTTTTTAAATAAATGTTATTTTTTGAATAACCTTGACAGTCATATGATGCCTCATAGAAGGTTATATAATCGTATGAATATTACAATAACCTTGAATGAATGATATGATGTAAACAATCAACATTCTATTTACTCAGAAATGCGTAGAATTTTGGGCGAGTTCTCTTCTAAAACTATTGGATGGATTTTCCTAAAAATTTACAGGAATGTTGCTCTTGATGTCTATTTTGTCTTTATTTATATAAATGCCTATTATTAGAAAAATACGTAAAATAAAACAAATATAACATTTTGTTAAAATTCAAACAAAATGATTCTTTTTTAAGCATAATGGTAGGGTTCCAAAAACCAATATTACATCTCAATATGCATGGTGACCTATACTTTTAATTGCATATATTTTCTTGCTATATGTTCAAATAAGTGCCTAGGAAGTTTGAACAAATTCTGTTATTAGGAACATAACAAAAAACGAAAATATACCATTTCTATATAATTTCATACAAAACTTGGCCTTTTAGCATAGATGTAGGGTTTCAAAAAAAAACAATTCTAAACAAGCATGGGGACCTAACATTTTTATTGCACATTTTGTTTTATATATGTTAAACTATGTCCTTAGAAAGTTTAAACAAATTCTATTATTGGGCAAAATTGCAGATAGTACTGATCTGTGTTCTGTGAATGATGCATTTCCTTTCCGACTTCTGTACCTTCTTTTACAGTTTTTTTTATAAAACGAAAATTACATGAACAGTGCCAAAAGTAGGAAAAAAATAACAGTAGCAATGTGCTACGGACTAAACTGTATTACAAACACCCGCAATATTTGCAATTTGGTACAGTTGCGTTTCAATTATTATTCATTATCAAACACATCCATAATTAATTTGTTCTTCTTCTAACAATAGGTGAGAAAGTATATGCTTAAAGAACTTACCTTCTGACACGTGATGCCTTATAAACATGATACACATTAACACGATAAACGTCGACGGCTTCATCATATTTAAGTAATACTATCGTGTAAGATGTGTGTTATGTATCGAAGTTTCTGAATATTATAAAATATTAGACATAGTTGTATATTTCTATTAAATTTGTTGTTCACGATGTTTTAACCGTTTTGTATCCTTTGTTTTTCATAAACGTTTTAACTGCTATCAATGTGCAAAATGGTGTGTCTAACTTACATTAATATAATGCAAACAAAATAAAACATTACGCATTTTAACTGTTTCAAAACCACGCCTTCAATAAGGTGGGGGTTTCCTTGTTTTATTGACAATCTATATTCACAGGTATGAAAGATTATAACGTAAATAACAAGTCACTCATAATGACCAAAATACAACTGAAAAACACCACATACTTGTGGTGGGGGTTTCCTTGTTTTAATGACAAACTATATTCACAGGTATGAAAGATTATTATGTAAATAACAAGTCACTCATAATGACCAAAATACAACTGAAAAACATCACATACTTGTGGTGGGGGTTTCCTTGTTTTAATGACAAACTATATTCACAGGTATGAAAGATTATTACGTAAATAACAAGTCACTCATAATGACCAAAATACAACGGAAAAACACCACATCCATGTTTTCTTTGGTTGTTAATCAAAGCAATTTGTAATATCTAAAATACACGCATTTGTTTTTATTAGATACTTACGTAGCCTTACTATCGATATTTTATAACATTATTAATAGGTAAGATGTCCCACTGCCCAACCCTCATATACGTATACATGTACGTTAAAGACATACTACATATAATACAAAAAAAAACAACCCTTTACTCGGTATGAATATTTTGAGGTTTGTGCATTGTAGAAATATTCTATCCTTTTATTTACTCCTAATTATTATTTAGAAACATCCGCTTTTGTGGTGTAAGCTGACAACAGTAAGATCATAAAACACGATGGTTTATAAACGGTTTATTTGATAGTATTTATTGGGGCAGAGTAATATTACTATGCGTTTTTGCTTACTGAAGCTCGACGTTTAAGTTTCCATACCATTACATATACGCCCAAAACTATTTAAAGACGTGTTAATGTTGATTCGGTGGTTCCGGCCGATAAAGGCTGTGGATATTGTTTAACCACCCGTAGGATATGTTGTCTGCTTTTTAATTTAGTATTTTGACTGTTACTTGTGATGTGCAGGCTTCATAACCGCTGCTCCCAACTAAATTCCGTTTTGTTTATTTCGCTCTTCGGGGCATAGACTTTTATTAGATACTGGGACCAAACGCCGCTGGACATTTAATGATGACATTAAATATAGCATGTCCACCGCCATATGCATGCCATCTTCGGGATGGTTAAAATTATGTACTGTTGATTTTTATTAATATTGTGTTCTGCTTAACCCGGGACTAGGGGGGCGTGAACGGTAGCGAGCATATTTTCACTACCGTTCATGAACAGTTTCAATCAAACCGAGACTATAATATTTCATATTTATCGTGTTCGGCCGTTTCCAAAGGTCCACTCTCATACTGTTTTAATACTTAATATATATTATCTCAGCACTATCATGAACAAGAGGTCCAAAAGTCTAAAGGTCCAAGAACAGGATGAAAACAGGACACATGGGAGCGGCTGGAAATCATCTTAAAGTAAACGAGAACCTCAAGAGTTCTGAAGTGTTCTAAGAACTATGCTATACACACCGAGCCTCACATCAAAAGGACGTATTACTAATATAAGGCAGGCCCGTAGTTATTTTTTGGGAATGTACATACTTTACATATAAATAACTTCAGTATCGAAAAATAATCAATCATTGAAAACAACAACACGTGTTTCGAACCGAAAATGCAATCAACACAGGAAATCGCATGTAGAAAACAAATCGGATGGGAGTTGCGGTGCGATGTGCATGCCAGCGGACCTCCATATAAAGGGATTTGCCTCGGTTAAACTTTAAATAAAATAAAGGCACTAGAGTGTTGACCAGGCAAACTCTAGCTTGCTTTCGGTAAACTGAAACAAGGCACTAGAGTGTTGACAAGGCAAACTATAGCATGCTTTAATTACATCAAGAGCCATCACTCTGTTTTCATCCGAAATTTATGGTTTTCAGATTTATCTGAACTTTGATTGATATTACGACTCTGATCAAGATCGAAAAGTCTGTGTAGGTGATATAGTGTTGACAAGACACCATGTATCATATTTCATTAAATCAAGGGTCATTACTCTGGTGTTTATTTTAAAATATAAATGATTTATTCCAATATTCATGAATAATAAGATTCTGTCAATATAGATATAAAAATCGAACAGGAAAAGTAACATTCAAGGACGACAGTCATCACAAACACACAGAAACAAATAACAACTTAGAGATGAATAAAAGGTCAAATAAGACATCACAAACACAAAAGAGTAGCCAATAGGGCTACCGCCCTGGAACGGTCAGTGGCAAAAAGGCCGCTACAGGTTCTAGGTTGCACCAAACCTCACACTCACCCTTGTCAGGTTTGGTACAGATTGGATGCAAAAAATGGTGCTAGAGTGCTGGTCGTATATTTTCATTAACGACTTTGTGAGGGTTAATCCCAGAAAGTGCTGGATGAATCGAAATACTAATATCGTTTGCTGCTAACGAAAGAACATTGAAAATCAGAAAGTTATGAAGCAAAATCATACTTGAATCAAGGGATTAGCTGATTAGTTGTTAACGTGAACCCGATAACAAGTGGTTTCACCGAGTTGTGGCTTTCCCCAATGCCTGTAATTCCACATTGCGTGAAAATCAACGACAACGTGTCCATAGTGGACACTGATACTCTTTGAAATTGGTTCAGGGTGTTAAAGTTAAAACAGACAATAAATCTGATTTTTCTGTTGTGTTCATCACTCCGCATAAGTTTGTCAGGGAATAGGAGGCGGTACATATTGTTGTGTTTGAGCAGTTTGAACCGGTCCTCCCAACGTTTGCTGCAAGAGTTAGAGTTATGATTGGGGTAACGTTTATTAATCTAGGTAGTGAAATCGGATTAAATATCGTTTGCCATCACATGCTGCAGTGAGCCATATAAATTGCTAGTGGTCTTGATCGCGTTGATTGGTGCTCGCTGTTATATCGTCGTGGAAGCTTAAACGCTGTTGTTGTTGTTGTTTTTCTCAATTTTCACATGCATTTCAATGATGTCATTTTGTGAATCGTCCTTATAGATCGCATTTTTATGGATGCAAGCAATTTACATATTTCATTATAATTGCATTATATTTACCGAGTCGTAAGGAAAGGTAGGGGGTTATACTTTAAATTCAGGGAATTTGAGTCCATATCCCCTGTCAATAATCTAAATAACGAACATTCTTCAAAGGTATACAAGTCGAACAGGATATAGCATTCGCAGAACACTGTCAATCAAAAACACGTATACACATACAAGAGTTAACAATAGGGGTACCGCATTGGAACGGTCAGAGTTTAATGAATGAAAATGAAACGATCCTGATGAATTTTATTTTTATTTTAACGAATTTCCGCGTGAGGTACTGGCTCCTATTTCGCTTCGGTGGTAACGCCACTATACTTTTATGTACATGCATCCATTTTTTTATATTTAATTCCATATTCAGGGTCACAAATCAAGCGACTTTTTGATCGGTTTCACTGCAAAAAAGTGTAAACAAAACGCTCGACTCAGGTAGGTTTTCGCTTTATAACTTTCTTAATATTTATCAAATTTTATTCAACTAAAGTGCACATTCTTTTCACGCAGAAATATTATAAATCTTTTTTTTGACGAAAGGCACAATATTGTGTGATTCCATATTGATTGGTTGAGTTGACAGAAGTGCTGTAGATGACAGCGTCATTGGCGTCGAAATGTCAGCAGACATCTGGAAATAATGACGTTTTATTGAGATACGCGGATACGCATATTTACAACGATTTAGTTCAACATTCTGGCATACTCATTCTCTATTATCTTGCATAGGCATATATGAATAACATGAATACGTTTGGTAGAATAATACTGCACAAAAACGGCCAACTGTAATATTATTTAGAAAAACGTACATATTTGCAATATTGCAATTTTCCTTTGTAATGTGTGTGTATAGTAAGCATGTTAAATGATCTGAAGACAATCAGGAGTAAAATGTTTTGCAGTGTATTTAAAACAAGAAGCCTTCGTATTTAATGAATAAAACAAATATACGTTAACCGTTATCTATCTTCTGAAGGATCCACATAAACCATATACGACTACACCGGAGATTATGGCGCCTCCGCTGCCCGCTGTAGTCCGTGCACTGAAAAAGTAGTTACATAATTAGTATTTCGTAGGATCGTATATGCTTCTGAGTATCAGGGAATGAATACATAGGGATAAAATCAACAAATATGGATATAAAAATCGAACAGGAAAAGTAGCATTCAAGGACGACAGTCAACCAAAAACACACACAAACGAAGAACAACTTTAAAGATAAACAAAAGGCCAAATAAGACATCACAAACACAAATGGGTTGACAATAGCGCTACCGCCTTGGAACAGTCAGTGGTAAAAAATTCCGCTGGAAGTTTAACCAGGTTCTAGGGTGCACCAAGCTTCACACTTACCCTACTGTCATCCCAATAAAACGGGACAGGGTAAATAAAGAAATCCTCGCCATGAACTATTCTCTAACCAACAAGGCAGCATTAATAGAAAATATAAGTAAAACACAAAGATGCTCGTGTATATATAAATAAAAACAACAACAACAATAGCCTAGAAAGTCATAAAGACGGTAAGCAATGAATTGGCAGAAGCCAGAGCAACAAGAGACAAACCACTGAGGGCACGACAAGACAAGATTGCAGACAATAATCAAGCGTCACCGTCCTTTTGGGCGTTAGATAGACGTCATCATAGGGTCATCAGCCTGTTCGGTCATCGCACAAGTAATAACCTCTTTTGATAACCCTTTTAACAAGCCAAGGATCTTACGAAGTTTGTAAATGACATCACCATAGAAGTCAGGTTGTGATAGTCCTTGTCGCAGAAGAGTTCTTAAATTACTTTTATATTTGGAAAGAAGATCAAGGTTACGTTAATATAATTGTGCAAACGTTTTACGAAGTAACGGTAGCCCTGATGGAGTAGCTTTTCAGTTATACAAATATTACGAATATTAAAGTCCTCAACTCGAGTACAAGCTCTAGAAAAACGAATAAGTTGAGACACATAGACCCCATAAAAAGTAGCTCGGGGAACTTCCCCATCTAAATGGGGATAATTATCAATATCAAAATTAAAATTATCTCTCTTGCCGTCTTTTTCTCTTTTCGTCTATTCCAGCCTTGAAAATCTTGCCCTGAGTGACAATTTTTTATGGAACCTGATATTCCAATGAAGTTATGTAGCAAGTTAGCTAGACAATTCCTGTCCTAACATTGTTAACACAAGTATGTGACAGTTAACTATGCAAGTCAACGAAGTCTTCCAAAAAATAAGCTGTTCCTGGTCTGCTGTTCAGTTTAATTGTAATTTCATATATTAAATGCCACTGTATTGTTTACCCGTTCTGTTTATTTTTGCTAACTTGTCTAAGTTACACGCGACATTCTAAATTTCCAGCAATTATTGACCCGTAAAAATCTAACCAATATATAATAGTTCTATGATTCAAGTTAGGTGGCTATGGTGCATATATTTCCAGAGAAACTAGATTTCAATGCAAAATCTAAACACAAAATTGAAGATCGAGATCATCAGTTGAGTCACTTTTTGTTTCTGAGCTGAATGTATGTATGATTCAAATTTAGCTGATCTGGTTTATTTAAAACCTGAACGTTGAACCCCTTTGTTTTCGACTGAACACATATGCCTCCCCTTTTTCATCGATAAGTGGGGCAAACACAAGTTTATGTTTCCTTTGAAAAGGAATGGCTTGTCAGGAAATGTTGTCTAT
>JAWPHD010018142.1:0-41241 GCA_037043455.1 Cyrtodaria siliqua | reverse complement strand
TACGTAAGAACTGAATATATATGCTTATGAACGGAATATATATGTGTAAGAACGGAATACATATGTGTAAGAACGGAATATGTACGTGTAAGAACGGAATATATATGTGTAAGAACGGAATATATTTATGTATGTATGTGTAAGAACGGAATATATATGTGTAAGAACTGAATATATATGTGTAAGAAGTGAATATATATGTGTAAGAACTGAATATATATGTGTAAGAACGGAATATATATGTGTTAGAACTGAATATATATTCGTAAGTACGGAATATATATGCGTAAGAACTTAATATATATGCGTAAGAACTGAATATATATGTGTAAGAACGGTATATATATGTGTAAGAACGGAATATATATGTGTAAGAACGGAATATATATGTGTAAGAAGTGAATATATATGTGTAAAAACTGAATATATATGTGTAAGAACTGAATATATATGTGTAAGAACTGAATATATATGCGTAAGAACTGAAAATATATGCGTAAAACTGAATATATATGCGTAAGAACTGAACATATATGTGTAAGAAATGAATATATATGCACAAGAACTGAATATATATGCGTAAGAACGGAATATATATGTGTAAGAACGGAATATATATGTGTAAGAACGGAATATATATGTGTAAGAACTAAATATATATGTGTAAGAACGGAATATATATGTGTAAGAACGGAATATATATGTGTTAGAACGGAATATATACGTGTAAGAACGGAATATATATGTGTAAGAACGGAATATATATGTGTAAGAACGGAATATATATGTGTAAGAACTGAATATATATGTGTAAGAACTGAATATATATTCGTAAGAACTGAATATATATGCATAAAAACTGAATATATATGCGTAAGAACTGAATATATATGCGTAAGAACTGAATATATATGCGTAAGAACGGAATATATATGCGTAAGAACGGAATATATATGAGTAAGAACTGAAAATATATATGCGTAAGAACGGAATATAATATGTGTAAGAACGGAATATATATTTGTAAAATCGGAATATATATGTGTAAGAACGGAATATAAATGCGTAAGAACTGAATATATATGTGTAAGAACAGAATATATATGTGTAAGAAGTAAATATATATGTGTAAGAACTGAACATATATGTGTAAGAACTGAATATATATGTGTAAGAACTGAATATATATGCGTAAGAACTGAATATGTATGCGTAAAACTGAATATATATGCGTAAGAACTGAACATATATGTGTAAGAAATGAATATATATGCGCAAAACTGAATATATATGTGTAAGAACTGAATATATGTGTAACAACTGAATATATATGTGTAAGAACTGAATATATATATGTAAGAACGGAATATATATGCGTAAGAACGGAATATATATGTGTAAGAACGGAATATATATGTGTAAAAACGGAATATAAATGTGTAAGAACGGAATATATACGTGTAAGAATGGAATATATACGGGTTAAAACGGAATATATATGTGTAAAAACGAAATATATATGTGTAAGAACATAATATATACGTGTAAGAACGGAATATATACGTGTAAGAACGGAATATATATGTGTAAGAACGGAATATGTATGCGTTAGAACGGAATATATATGTGTAAGAACGTATTATATATGTGTAAGAACGGAATATATGTGTAAGAATATATATGCGTAAGAATGGAATATATATGTGTAAGAACGGAATATATACGTGTATGAACGGAATATATATGCGTAAGAACTGAATATATATGCGTAAGAACGTATATACGTAAGAACGGAATATATATGTGTAAGAACGAAATATATATGTGTAAGAACGGAATATATATGTGTAAGAACGGAATATATATGTGTAAAAACGAAATATATATCTGTAAGAACTGATTATATATGCGTAAGAACGGAATATATATGCGTAAGAACTGAATATATATGCGTAAGAAAGGAATATTTATGTGGAAGAACTGAATATTTATTTGTAAGAACGGAATATATGTGTTAGAATATATATTTTCCTAAGAACGGAATATATATGTGTAAGAACGGAATATATATGCGTAAGAACTGAATATATATGTGTAAGAACTGAATATATATGCGTAAGAACTGAATATATATGCGTAAAACTGAATATATATGCGAAAGAACTGAATATATATGCGTAAGAACGGAATATATGTGTAAGAACGGAATATATATGTGTAAGAACGGAATATATATGTGTAAGAACGAAATATATACGTGTAAGAACGGAATATATATGTGTAAGAACATAATATATATGTGTAAGAACGGAATATATATGTGTAAAAACGGAATATATATGTGTAAGAACGGAATATATACGTGTAAGAATGGAATATATACGTGTAAGAACGGAATATATATGTGTAAAAACGGAATATGTATGTGTAAGAACATAATATATACGTGTAAGAACGGAATATATACGTGTAAGAACGGAATATACATGTGTAAGAACTGAATATATATGCGTAAGAACGGAATATTTATGTGTAAGAACTGAATATTTATGTGTAAGAACGGAATATATGTGTAAGAATATATATGCGTAAGAACGGAATATATATGTGTAAGAACGGAATATATATGCGTAAGAACTGAATATATATGCGTAAAAACTGAATATATATGCGTAAAACTGAATATATATGCGAAAGAACGGAATATATATGCTTAAGAACGGAATATATGTGTAAGAACGGAATATATATGTGAAAGAACGGAATATATATGTGTAAGAACGGAATATATACGTGTAAGAACGGAATATATACGTGTAAGAACGGAATATATATGTGTAAGAACGGAATATATATGCATTTGAACGGATTATATATGCGTAAGAACTGAACATATATGCGTAAGAACTGAACATATATGCGTAAGAACTGAACATATATGTGTAAGAAATGAATGAATATATATGCGTCAGAACGGAATATATATGTGTAAGAACGGAATATATATGCGTAAGAACTGAATATATATGTGTAAGAACGGAATATATATGTGTAGGAACGGAATTTATATGTGTAAGAACGGAATATATACGTGTAAGAATATATATGCGTAAGAACGGAATATATATGTGTAAGAACGGAATATATATGCGTAAGAACTGAATATATATGTGTAAGAACTGAATATATATGTGTAAGAGCTGAATATATATGCGTAAGAACTGAATATATATGCGTAAAACTGAATATATATGCGAAAAAACGGAAGATATATGCGTAAGAACGGAATATATATGTGTAAGAACGGAATATATATGTGTAAGAACGGAATATATACGTGTAAGAACGGATTATATGTGTAAGAATATATATGCGTAAGAATGGAATATATATGTATAAAAACGGAATATATACGTGTAAAAACAGAATATATATGTGTAAGAACGGAATATATACGTGTAAGAATGGAATATATACGTGTAAGAACGGAATATATATGTGTAAAAACGGAATATATATGTGTAAGAACATAATATATACGTGTAAGAACGGAATATATATGTGTAAGAACGGAATATATGTGTAAGAATATATATGCGTAAGAATGGAATATATATGTATAAGAACGGAATATATACGTGTAAGAACGGAATATATATGTGTAATAACAGAATATATATGTGTAAGAACAGAATATATATTTGTAAAAACGGAATATATATGTGTAAGAACTGAATATATATGAGTAAGAACTGAATATATATGTGTAAGAACTGAATATATATATATAAGAACTGAATATATATGCGTAAGAACTGAATATGTATGCTTAAGAACTGAATATATATGCGTAAGAACTGAATATATATGCGTAAAACTGAATATATATGCGTAAGAACTGAATATATATGAGTAAGAACAGAATATATATGTGTAAGAACGGAATATATATCTGTAAGAACTGATTATATATGCGTAAGAACGGAATATATAAGCGTAAGAACTGAATATATATGCGTAAGAACGGAATATATATGTGTAAGAACGGAATATATACGTGTAAGAATGGAATATATACGTGTAAGAACGGAATATATATGTGTAAGAACATAATATATACGTGTAAGAACGGAATATATACGTCTAAGAACAGAATATATATGTGTAAGAACGGAATACTTATGCGTTAGAACAGAATATATATGTGTAAGAACGGAATATATGTGTAAGAATATATATGCGTAAGAATGGAATATACATGTGTAAGAACGGAATATATATGCGTAAGAACTCAATATATATGCGTAAGAACTGAATATATATGTGTAAGAACTGAATATATATGGTTAAAAACTGAATATATATGCGTAAAACTGTATATATATGCGTAAGAACTGAACATATATGCGTAACAACTGAATATATATGTGTTAGAGCTGAATATATATGTGTAAGAACTGAATATATATGCGTAAAACTGAATACATATGCTTAAGAACTGAATATATATGCGTAAGAACTGAATATATATGAGTAAAACTGAATATATATGCGAAAGAACGGAATATATATGCGTAAGAACGGAATATATGTGTAAGAACGGAATATATATGTGTAAGAACGGAATATATATGTGTAAGAACGGAATAAATATGTGTAAGAACGGAATATATACGTGTAAGAACTGAATATATATGTGTAAGAACTGAATATATATATGTGTAAGAACTGAATATATATGCGTAAGAACTGAATATATATGCGTAAGAACTGAATATATATGCGTATATACTGAATATATATATATGTATAAGAACTGAATATATATGCGTAAGAACTGAATATATATGCGTAAGAACTGAATATATATGCGTAAGAACTGAATATTTATGCGTAAGAACTGAATATATATGCGTAAGAACGGAATATATATGCGTAAGAACTGAATATATATGCGTAAAAACGCAATATATATGTGTAAGCACAGAATATATATGTGTAAGAACTGAATATATATGTGTATGAGCGGAATATGTACGTGTAAGAACGGAATATATATGTGTAAGAACGGAATATATATGTGTAAGAACGGAATACATATGTGTAAAAACGGAATATATATGTGTAAGAACGGAATATATATGTGTAAGAACGGAATATATATGTGTAAGAACTGAATACATATGTGTAAGAACTGAATATATTTGTGTTAGAACTGAATATATATTTGTAAGAACTGAATATATATGTGTAAGAACTGAATATATATGTGAAAAAACGGAATATATATGTGTAAGAACGGAATTCATATGTGTAAGAACGGAATATGTACGTGTAAGAACGGAATATATATGTGTAAGAACGGATATATGTGTATATATGTGTAAGAACGGAATGTATATGTGTAAGAATGGAATATATGTGTAAGAACTGAATATATATGTGTAAGAACGGAATATATATGTGTAAGAACGGAATATATATGTGTAAGAACGAAAAATGTACGTGTAAGAACGGAATATATATGTGTAAGAACGGAATATGTACGTGTAAGAACGGAATATATATTTGTAAGAACTGAACATATATGTGTAAGAAATGAATATATATGCGTAGAACTGAATATATATGCGTAAGAACTGAATATATATGCGTAAGAACAGAATGAATACGTGTAAGAACGGAATATAAATGTGTAAGAACGGAATATATATGTGTAAGAACTGAATATATATGTGTAAGAACGGAATATATACGTGTAAGAACGGAATATATATGTGTAAGAACGAAATATATATGTGTAAGAACGGAATAATATATGTGTAAGAACGGAATATATATGTGTAAGAACGGATATATGTGTATATATGTGTAAGAACGGAATGTATATGTGTAATAAGGGAATATATATGTGTAAGAACTGAATATATATGTGTTAGAACGGAATATATATGTGTAAGAACGGAATATATATGTGTAAGAACGGAATATGTACGTGTAAGAACGGAATATATATGTGTAAGAACTGAACATATATGTGTAAGAAATGAATATATATGCATAAGAACTGAATATATATGCGTAAGAACTGAATATATATGCGTAAGAACTGAATATATATCTGTAAGAACTGAATATATATGTGTAAGAACGGAATATATATGTGTAAGAAGTGAATACATATGTGTAAGAACTGAATATATATGTGTAAGAACGGAATATTTATGCGTTAGAACGGAATATATATGTGTAAGAACGGAATATATATGTGTAAGAACGGAATATACGTGTAAGAATATATATGCGTAAGAATGGAATATATATGTGTAAGAACGGAATACATATGCGTAAGAACTGAATATATATGCGTAAGAACTGAATATATATGTGTAAGAACTGAATATATATGGTTAAAAACTGAATATATATGCGTAAAACTGTATATATATGCGTAAGAACTGAACATATATGCGTAACAACTGAATATATATGTGTTAGAACTGAATATATATGTGTAAGAACTGAATATATATGCTCAAAACTGAATACATATGCTTAAGAACTGAATATATATGCGTAAGAACTGAATATATATGCGTAAAACTGAATATATATGCGAAAGAACGGAATATATATGCGTAAGAACGGAATATATGTGTAAGAACGGAATATATATGTGTAAGAACGGAATATATATGTGTAAGAACGGAATAAATATGTGTAAGAACTGAATATATATGTGTAAGAACTGAATATATATATGTGTAAGAACTGAATATATATGCGTAAGAACTGAATATATATGCGTAAGAACGGAATATATATGCGTAAGAACGGAATATATGTGTAAGAACGGAATATATATGTGTAAGAACGGAATATATATGTGTAAGAACGGAATATATACGTGTAAGAACTGAATATATATGTGTAAGAACTGAATATATATATGTGTAAGAACTGAATATATATGCGTAAGAACTGAATATATATGCGTAAGAACTGAATATATATGCGTAAGTACTGAATATATATATATGTATAAGAACTGAATATATATGCGTAAGAACTGAATATATATGCGTAAGAACTGAATATATATGCGTAAGAACTGAATATTTATGCGTAAGAACTGAATATATATGCGTAAGAACGGAATATATATGCGTAAGAACTGAATATATATGCGTAAAAACGCACTATATATAACACAGAATATATATGTGTAAGAACGGAATATATATGTGTAAGAGCTGAATATATATGTGTAAGAACTGAATATATATGTGTAAGAACTGAATATATATGCGTAAGAACTGAATATATATGCGTAAGAACTGAATATATATGTGTAAGAACGGAATATATATGCGTAGGAACTGAATATATATGCGTAAGAACGGAATATATATGTGTAAGAACGGAATATATACGTGTAAGAATGGAATATATACGTGTAAGAACGGAATATATATGTGTAAGAACATAATATATACGTGTAAGAACGGAATATATACGTCTAAGAACGGAATATATATGTGTAAGAACGGAATACTTATGCGTTAGAACAGAATATATATGTGTAAGAACGGAATATATGTGTAAGAATATATATGCGTAAGAATGGAATATACATGTGTAAGAACGGAATATATATGCGTAAGAACTCAATATATATGCGTAAGAACTGAATATATATGTGTAAGAACTGAATATATATGGTTAAAAACTGAATATATATGCGTAAAACTGTATATATATGCGTAAGAACTGAACATATATGCGTAACAACTGAATATATATGTGTTAGAGCTGAATATATATGTGTAAGAACTGAATATATATGCGTAAAACTGAATACATATGCTTAAGAACTGAATATATATGCGTAAGAACTGAATATATATGCGTAAAACTGAATATATATGCGAAAGAACGGAATATATATGCGTAAGAACGGAATATATGTGTAAGAACGGAATATATACGTGTAAGAACGGAATATATATGTGTGTAAGAACGGAATAAATATGTGTAAGAACGGAATATATACGTGTAAGAACTGAATATATATGTGTAAGAACTGAATATATATATGTGTAAGAACTGAATATATATGCGTAAGAACTGAATATATATGCGTAAGAACTATATATATATGCGTATATACTGAATATATTATATATGTATAAGAACTGAATATATATGCGTAAGAACTGAATATATATGCGTAAGAACTGAATATATATGCGTAAGAACTGAATATTTATGCGTAAGAACTGAATATATATGCGTAAGAACGGAATATATATGCGTAAGAACTGAATATATATGCGTAAAAACGCAATATATATGTGTAAGCACAGAATATATATGTGTAAGAACTGAATATATATGTGTATGAGCGGAATATGTACGTGTAAGAACGGAATATATATGTGTAAGAACGGAATATATATGTGTAAGAACGGAATACATATGTGTAAGAACGGAATATATATGTGTAAGAACGGAATATATATGTGTAAGAACGGAATATATATGTGTAAGAACTGAATACATATGTGTAAGAACTGAATATATTTGTGTTAGAACTGAATATATATTTGTAAGAACTGAATATATATGTGTAAGAACTGAATATATATGTGAAAAAACGGAATATATATGTGTAAGAACGGAATATATATGTGTAAGAATGGAATATGTACGTGTAAGAACGGAATATATATGTGTAAGAACGGATATATGTGTATATATGTGTAAGAACGGAATGTATATGTGTAAGAAGGGAATATATGTGTAAGAACTGAATATATATGTGTAAGAACGGAATATATATGTGTAAGAACGGAATATATATGTGTAAGAACGAAAAATGTACGTGTAAGAACGGAATATATATGTGTAAGAACGGAATATGTACGTGTAAGAACGGAATATATATTTGTAAGAACTGAACATATATGTGTAAGAAATGAATATATATGCGTAGAACTGAATATATATGCGTAAGAACTGAATATATATGCGTAAGAACAGAATGAATACGTGTAAGAACGGAATATAAATGTGTAAGAACGGAATATATATGTATAAGAACTGAATATATATGTGTAAGAACGGAATATATACGTGTAAGAACGGAATATATATGTGTAAGAACGAAATATATATGTGTAAGAACGGAATAATATATGTGTAAGAACGGAATATATATGTGTAAGAACGGATATATGTGTATATATGTGTAAGAACGGAATGTATATGTGTAATAAGGGAATATATATGTGTAAGAACTGAATATATATGTGTAAGAACGGAATATATATGTGTAAGAACGGAATATATATGTGTAAGAACGGAATATGTACGTGTAAGAACGGAATATATATGTGTAAGAACTGAACATATATGTGTAAGAAATGAATATATATGCATAAGAACTGAATATATATGCGTAAGAACTGAATATATATGCGTAAGAACTGAATATATATCTGTAAGAACTGAATATATATGTGTAAGAACGGAATATATATGTGTAAGAAGTGAATACATATGTGTAAGAACTGAATATATATGTGTAAGAACGGAATATTTATGCGTTAGAACGGAATATATATGTGTAAGAACGGAATATATATGTGTAAGAACGGAATATACGTGTAAGAATATATATGCGTAAGAATGGAATATATATGTGTAAGAACGGAATACATATGCGTAAGAACTGAATATATATGCGTAAGAACTGAATATATATGTGTAAGAACTGAATATATATGGTTAAAAACTGAATATATATGCGTAAAACTGTATATATATGCGTAAGAACTGAACATATATGCGTAACAACTGAATATATATGTGTTAGAACTGAATATATATGTGTAAGAACTGAATATATATGCTCAAAACTGAATACATATGCTTAAGAACTGAATATATATGCGTAAGAACTGAATATATATGCGTAAAACTGAATATATATGCGAAAGAACGGAATATATATGCGTAAGAACGGAATATATGTGTAAGAACGGAATATATATGTGTAAGAACGGAATATATATGTGTGCGAACGGAATAAATATGTGTAAGAACTGAATATATATGTGTAAGAACTGAATATATATATGTTTAAGAACTGAATATATATGCGTAAGAACTGAATATATATGCGTAAGAACGGAATATATATGCGTAAGAACGGAATATATGTGTAAGAACGGAATATATATGTGTAAGAACGGAATATATATGTGTAAGAACGGAATATATACGTGTAAGAACTGAATATATATGTGTAAGAACTGAATTTATATATGTGTAAGAACTGAATATATATGCGTAAGAACTGAATATATATGCGTAAGAACTGAATATATATGCGTAAGTACTGAATATATATATATGTATAAGAACTGAATATATATGCGTAAGAACTGCAAATATATGCGTAAGAACTGAATATATATGCGTAAGAACTGAATATATATGCGTAAGAACTGAATATATATGCGTAAGAACGGAATATATATGCGTAAGAACTGAATATATATGCGTAAAAACGCACTATATATAACACAGAATATATATGTGTAAGAACGGAATATATATGTGTAAGAGCTGAATATATATGTGTAAGAACTGAATATATATGTGTAAGAACTGAATATATATGCGTAAGAACTGAATATATATGCGTAAGAACTGAATATATATGTGTAAGAACGGAATATATATGCGTAGGAACTGAATATATATGCGTAAGAACGGAATATATATGTGTAAGAACGGAATATATACGTGTAAGAATGGAATATATACGTGTAAGAACGGAATATATATGTGTAAGAACATAATATATACGTGTAAGAACGGAATATATACGTCTAAGAACGGAATATATATGTGTAAGAACGGAATACTTATGCGTTAGAACAGAATATATATGTGTAAGAACGGAATATATGTGTAAGAATATATATGCGTAAGAATGGAATATACATGTGTAAGAACGGAATATATATGCGTAAGAACTCAATATATATGCGTAAGAACTGAATATATATGTGTAAGAACTGAATATATATGGTTAAAAACTGAATATATATGCGTAAAACTGTATATATATGCGTAAGAACTGAACATATATGCGTAACAACTGAATATATATGTGTTAGAGCTGAATATATATGTGTAAGAACTGAATATATATGCGTAAAACTGAATACATATGCTTAAGAACTGAATATATATGCGTAAGAACTGAATATATATGCGTAAAACTGAATATATATGCGAAAGAACGGAATATATATGCGTAAGAACGGAATATATGTGTAAGAACGGAATATATATGTGTAAGAACGGAATATATATGTGTAAGAACGGAATAAATATGTGTAAGAACGGAATATATACGTGTAAGAACTGAATATATATGTGTAAGAACTGAATATATATATGTGTAAGAACTGAATATATATGCGTAAGAACTGAATATATATGCGTAAGAACTGAATATATATGCGAATATACTGAATATATATATATGTATAAGAACTGAATATATATGCGTAAGAACTGAATATATATGCGTAAGAACTGAATATATATGCGTAAGAACTGAATATTTATGCGTAAGAACTGAATATATATGCGTAAGAACGGAATATATATATGCGTAAGAACTGAATATATATGCGTAAAAACGCAATATATATGTGTAAGCACAGAATATATATGTGTAAGAACTGAATATATATGTGTATGAGCGGAATATGTACGTGTAAGAACGGAATATATATGTGTAAGAACGGAATATATATGTGTAAGAACGGAATACATATGTGTAAGAACGGAATATATATGTGTAAGAACGGAATATATATGTGTAAGAACGGAATATATATGTGTAAGAACTGAATACATATGTGTAAGAACTGAATATATTTGTGTTAGAACTGAATATATATTTGTAAGAACTGAATATATATGTGTAAGAACTGAATATATATGTGAAAAAACGGAATATATATGTGTAAGAACGGAATATATATGTGTAAGAACGGAATATGTACGTGTAAGAACGGAATATATATGTGTAAGAACAGATATATGTGTATATATGTGTAAGAACGGAATGTATATGTGTAAGAAGGGAATATATGTGTAAGAACTGAATATATATGTGTAAGAACGGAATATATATGTGTAAGAACGGAATATATATGTGTAAGAACGAAAAATGTACGTGTAAGAACGGAATATATATGTGTAAGAACGGAATATGTACGTGTAAGAACGGAATATATATTTGTAAGAACTGAACATATATGTGTAAGAAATGAATATATATGCGTAGAACTGAATATATATGCGTAAGAACTGAATATATATGCGTAAGAACAGAATGAATACGTGTAAGAACGGAATATAAATGTGTAAGAACGGAATATATATGTGTAAGAACTGAATATATATGTGTAAGAACGGAATATATACGTGTAAGAACGGAATATATATGTGTAAGAACGAAATATATATGTGTAAGAACGGAATAATATATGTGTAAGAACGGAATATATATGTGTAAGAACGGATATATGTGTATATATGTGTAAGAACGGAATGTATATGTGTAATAAGGGAATATATATGTGTAAGAACTGAATATATATGTGTAAGAACGGAATATATATGTGTAAGAACGGAATATATATGTATAAGAACGGAATATGTACGTGTAAGAACGGAATATATATGTGTAAGAACTGAACATATATGTGTAAGAAATGAATATATATGCATAAGAACTGAATATATATGCGTAAGAACGAAATATATATGTGTAATGACTGAATATATGTGCGTAAAACTGAATATATATGCGTAAGAACTGAATATATATGCGTAAGTACTGAATATATATATATGTATAAGAACTGAATATATATGCGTAAGAACTGAATATATATGCGTAAGAACTGAATATATATCTGTAAGAACTGAATATATATGTGTAAGAACGGAATATATATGTGTAAGAAGTGAATACATATGTGTAAGAACTGAATATATATGTGTAAGAACTGAATATATATATGTGTAAGAACTGAATATATATGCGTAAGAACTGAATATATATGCGTAAGTACTGAATATATATATATGTATAAGAACTGAATATATATGCGTAAGAACTGAATATATATGCGTAAGAACTGAATATATATGCGTAAGAACTGAATATTTATGCGTAAGAACTGAATATATATGCGTAAGAACGGAATATATATGCGTAAGAACTGAATATATATGCGTAAAAACGCACTATATATAACACAGAATATATATGTGTAAGAACTGAATATATATGTGTATGAACGGAATATATATGTGTAAGAACGGAATATATATGTGTAAGAACTGAATACATATGTGTAAGAACTGAATATATTTGTGTTAGAACTGAATATATATCTGTAAGAACTGAATATATATGTGTAAGAACTGAATATATATGTGAAAAAATGGAATATATATGTGTAAGAACGGAATATATATGTGTAAGAACGGAATATGTACGTGTAAGAACGGAATATATATGTGTAAGAACGGATATATGTGTATATATATATGTAAGAACGGAATGTATATGTGTAAGAAGGGAATATGTGTAAGAACTGAATATATATGTGTAAGAACGGAATATATATGTGTTAGAACGGAATATATATGTGTAAGAACGAAAAATGTACGTGTAAGAACGGAATATATATGTGTAAGAACGGAATATGTACGTGTAAGAACGGAATATATATGTGTAAGAACTGAACATATATGTGTAAGAAATGAATATATATGCGTAGAACTGAATATATATGCGTAAGAACTGAATATATATGCGTAAGAACAGAATGAATACGTGTAAGAACGGAATATAAATGTGTAAGAACGGAATATATATGTGTAAGAACTGAATATATATGTGTAAGAACGGAATATATACGTGTAAGAACGGAATATATATGTGTAAGAACGAAATATATATGTGTAAGAACGGAATATTATATGTGTAAGAACGGAATATATATGTGTAAGAACGGAATATATATGTGTAAGAACGGAATATGTACGTGTAAGAACGGAATAAATATGTGTAAGAACTGAACATATATGTGTAAGAAATGAATATATATGCATAAGAACTGAATATATATGCGTAAGAACTGAATATATATGCGTAAGAACTGAATATATATCTGTAAGAACTGAATATATATGTGTAAGAACGGAATATATATGTGTAAGAAGTGAATACATATGTGTAAGAACTGAATATATATGTGTAAGAACGGAATATTTATGCGTTAGAACCGAATATATATGTGTAAGAACGGAATATATATGTGTAAGAACGGAATATATGTGTAAGAATATATATGCGTAAGAACGGAATACATACGTGTAAGAACGGAATATATATGTGTAATAACAGAATATATATATGTAAGAACGGAATATATATGTGTAAAAACGGAATATATATGTGTAAGAACTGAATATATATGTGTAAGAACTGAATATATATGTGTAAGAACTGAATATATATATATGTAAGAACTGAATATATATGCTTAAGAACTGAATATATATGCGTAAAAACTGAATATATATGCGTAAGAACTGAATATATATGCGTAAAACAAACTGAATATATATGTGTAAGAACTGAATATATATGCGTAAGAACTGAATATATATGTGTAAGAACTGAATATATATGCGTAAGAGCGTATATGCGTAAGAACGGAATATATATGTGTAAGAACGAAATATATGTGTAAGAACGGAATATATATGTGTAAGAACGGAATATATATGTGTAAGAACTGATTATATATGCGTAAGAACTGATTATATATGCGTAAGAACTGAATATATATGCGTAAGATCGGAATATATATGTGTAAGAACGGAATATTTATGTGTAAGAATTGTATATTTATGTGTAAGAACGGAATATATGTGTTAGAATATATATGCGTAAGAACGGAATATATATGTGTAAGAACGGAATATATATGCCTAAGAACTGAATATATGTGTAAGATCTGAATATATATGTGTAAAAACTGAATATATATGCGTAAGAACGGAATATATGTGTAAGAACGGAATATATATGTGTAAGAACGGAATATATATGTGTAAGAACGGAATATATACGTGTTAGAACGGAATATATATGTGTAAGAGGAGAATATATATGTGTTAGAACGGAATATATATGTGTAAAAACGGAATATATATGTGTAAGAACTGAATATATATGTGTAAGAACTGAATATATATGTGTAAGAACTGAATATATATGTGTAAGAACTGAATATATATATGTAAGAACTGGATATATATGCGTAAGAACTGAATATATATGCGTAAAAACTGAATATATATGCTTAAAACTGAATATATATGTGTAAGAACTGAATATATATGCGTAAGAACTGAATATATATGCGTAAGAACAGAATATATATGCGTAATAACGTATATGCGTAAGAACGGAATATATATGTGTAAGAACGAAATATATGTGTAATAACGGAATATATATGTGTAAGAACGGAATATATATGTGTAAGAACGGAATATATATGTGTAAGAACGGAATATATATGTGTTAGAATGGAATATATATCTGTAAGAACTGATCATATATGCGTAAGAACGGAATATATATGCGTAAGAACTGAATATATATCCGTAAGAACGGAATATATATGTGTAAGAACGGAATATGTATGTGTAAGAACTTATTATTTATGTTTAAGAACGGAATATATGTGTAAAAACTGAATATATATGTGTAAGAACTGAATATATATGCGTAAAACTGAATATATATGCGAAAGAACTGAATATATATGCGTAAGAACGGAATATATGTGTAAGAACGGAATATATATGTGTAAGAACGGAATATATATGTGTAAGAACGGAATATGTACGTGTAAGAACGGAATATATATGTGTAAGAACAGAATATATATGTGTAAGAACGGAATATATGTGTGTAATTGTATAATTGAATTGGATTTTATAGTCGCACCAACAGCTAAGGTCTTATGGCGACTTTCCAGCTTCCACTGGTGGAGGAAGGCCCCAGGTGCCCCTCCGGGCAATTTTCGTGCACGGGCGGGCACCTGGGTAGAACCACCGACGTTCCGCAAGCCAGCTGGATAGCTTCCTCACATAAAGATTCCTAGGCCCCTGAGGGATCGAACCTACAGCGGTTAGGGGCAAATGATTGCAAGTCAGAGACTCTAACCACTCGGCCACAGACGCCCCTATATATGTGTGTAAAAACGGAATATATATGTGTAGGAACGGAATATATACGTGTAAGAATGGCATATATACGTGTAAGAAAGGAATATATATGTGTAAGAACGGAATATTAATGCGTTAGAACTGAATATATATGTGTAAGAACTGAATATATATATGTGTAAGAACAGAATATATATGCGTAAGAACTGAATATATATGCGTAAGAACTGAATATGTATGCGTAAGAACTGAATATATATGCGTAAGTACGGAATATATATGCGTAAGAACTGAATATATATGCGTAAAAACGCAATATTTATGTGTAAGAACGGAATATATATGTGTAAGAACTGAATATATATGTGTAAGAACGGAATATGTACGTGTAAGAACGGAATATATATGTGTAAGAACGGAATATATATGTGTAAGAACGGAATACATATGTGTAAGAAAGGAATATATATGTGCAAGAACGGAATATGTAGGTGTAATAACGGAATATGTACGTGTAAGAACGGAATATATATGTGTAAGAACTGAACATATATGTGTAAGAAATGAATATATATGCGTAAGAACTGAATATATATGCGTAAGAACGAAATATATATGTGTAATGACTGAATATATGTGCGTAAAACTGAATATATATGCGTAAGAACTGAATAAATATGTGTAAGAACGGAATATATACGTGTAAGAACGGAATATATATGTGTAAGAACGGAATCTATATGTGTAAGAACGGAATATATATGTTTAAGAATGGAAAATATATGTGTAAGAACGGAATATGTACGTGTAAGAATGGAATATATATGCGTAAGAACTGAATATATATGCGTAAAACAGAATATATATGCGAAAGAACGGAATATATATGCGTAAGAACGGAATATATGTGTAAGAACGGAATATATATGTGTAAGAACAGAATATATATGTGTAAGAGCGGAATATATACGTGTTAGAACGGAATATATATGTGTAAGAACGGAATATATATGTGTAAGAACTGAATATATATGTGTAAGAACTGCACATATATGCGTAAAATCTAAATATACATGCGTAAGAACTGAATATATATGCGTAAGAACTGAATATATATGCGTAAAACTGAATATATATGCAAAAGAACGGAATATATATGCGTAAGAACGGAATATATCTGTAAGAACGGAATATATATGTGTAAGAACGGAATATATATGTGTAAGAACGCAAAATATACGTGTAAGAACGGAATATATATGTGTAAGAACAGAATATATATGTTTAAGAACGGAATATATATTTGTAAAAACGAAATATATAGGTGTAAGAGCTGAATATATATGTGTAAGAACTGAATATATATGTGTAAGAACTGAATATATATGCGTAAGAACTGAATATATATGCGTAAGAACTGAATATATATGTGTAAGAACGGAATATATATGCGTAGGAACTGAATATATATGTGTAAGAACGGAATATATATGTGTAGGAACGGAATTTTTATGTGTTAGAACGGAATATATACGTGTAAGAATATATATGCGTAAGAACGGAATATATATGTGTAAGAACGGAATATATATGCGTAAGAACTGAATATATATGTGTAAGAACTGAATATATATGTGTAAGAGCTGAATATATATGCGTAAGAACTGAATATATATGCGTAAAACTGAATACAAATGCGAAAGAACGGAATATATATGCGTAAGAACGGAATATATATGTATAAGAACGGAATACATATGTGTAAGAACGGAATATATACGTGTAAGAACGGAATATGTATGTGTAAGAACGGAATATATATGTGTAAAAACGAGATATATATGTGTAAGAACTGAACATATATGTGTAAGAAATGGATATATATGCGTAAGAACGGAATATATATGTGTAAGAACTGAATATATATGTGTAAGAACTGAATATATATGCGTAAGAACTGAATATATATGCGTAAGAACTGAATATATATGCGTAAGAACTGAATATATATGTGTAAGAACTGAATATATATGCGTAAGAACTAAATATATATGCGTAAGAACTGAATATATATGCGTAAGAACTGAATATATATGCGTAAGAACGGAATATATATGTGTAAGAACGGAATATATATGTGTAAGAACGGAATATATGTGTAAGAATATATATGCGTAAGAACGGAATATATATGTGTAATAACGGAATATATATGCGTAAGAACTGAATATATATGTGTAAGAACTGAATATATATGTGTAAGAACTGAATATATATGCGTAATAACTGAATATATATGCTTAAAACTGAATATATATGCAAAAGAACGGAATATATATGCGTAAGAACGGAATATATGTGTAAGAACGGAATATATATGTGTAAGAACGGAATATATATGTGTAAGAACGGAATATATACGTGTAAGAACGGAATATATATGTGTAAGAACGTTATATATGTGCAAGAACTGAACATATATGTGTAAGAAATGAAAATATATGCGTAAGAACGGAATATATATGTGTAAGAACGGAATATATATGTGTAAGAACGGAATATGTACGTGTAAGAACGAAATATATATGTGTAAGAACGGAATATATACGTGTAAGAACGGAAAATCTACGTGTAAGAATGGAATATATACGTGTAAGAACGGAATATATACGTGTAAGAACTCAATATATATGTGTAAAAGCTGATTATATATGTGCAAGAACTGAATATATATGTGTAAGAACTGAATATATATGTGTAAGAACTGAATATATATGCGTAAGAACGAAATATATATGCGTAAGAACGGAATATATATGTGTAAGAACGGAATATATACGTGTAAGAACGGAATATATAGGTGTAAGAACGGAATATATATGTGAAAGAACGGAATATGTATGTTTTAGAACGGAATATATATGTGTAAAAACGAAATATATATTTGTAAGAACTGAACATATATGTGTAAGAACTGCACATATATGCGTAAAAGCTAAATATACATGCGTAAGAACTGAATATATATGCGTAAGAACTGAATATATATGCGTAAAACTGAATATATATGCAAAAGAACGGAATATATATGCGTAAGAACGGAATATATGTGTAAGAACGGAATATATATGTTTAAGAACGGAATATATACGTGTAAGAACGGAATATATATGTGTAAGAACAGAATATTTATGTGTAAGAACGGAATATATATGTGTAAAAACGGAATATATATGTGTAAGAACTGAATATATATGTTTAAGAACTGAATATATATGTGTAAGAACTGAATATATATGTGTAAGAACTGAATATATATGTGTAAAAACTGAATATATATATGTAAGAACTGAATATATATGCGGAAGAACTGAATATATATGCGTAAGAACTGAATATATATGTGTAAGAACTGAATATATATGCGTAAAACTGAATATATATGTGTAAGAACTGAATATATATGCTTAAGAACTGAATATATATGCGTAAGAACTAAATATATATGCGTAAGAACGGAATATATATGCATAATAACGGAATATATACGTGTAAGAATGGAATATATACGTGTAAGAACAGAATATATATGTGTAAAAACGGAATATATATGTGTAAAAACGGAATATATATGTGTAAGAACTGAATATATATGTGTAAGAATTAAATATATAAATGTAAGAACTGAATATATATGCGTAAGAACTGAATATATATGCGTAAGAACTGAATATATATGCGTAAGAAATGAATATATATGCGTAAAACTGAATATATATGTGTAAGAACTGAATATATATGCGTAAGAACTGAATATATATGCGTAAGAACTGAATATATATGCGTAAGAACGTATATACGTAAGAACGGAATATATATGTGTAAGAACGAAATATATATGTGTAAGAACGGAATATATATGTGTAAGAACGGAATATATATGTGTAAGAACGGAATATATATCTGTAAGAACTGATTATATATGCGTAAGAACGGAATATATATGCGTAAGAACTGAATATATATGCGTAAGAACTGGATATATATGCTTATGAACGGAATATATATGTGTAAGAACGGAATATATATGTGTAAGAACGGAATATGCACGTGTAAGAACGGAATATATATGTGTAAGAACGGAATATATTTGTGTATATATGTGTAAGAACGGAATATATATGTGTAAGAACTGAATATATATGTGTAAGAAGTGAATATATATGTGTAAGAACGGAATATATATGTGTAAGAAGTGAATATATTTGTGTAAGAACTGAATATATATGCGTAAGAACTGGATATGTATGCGTAAAACTGAATATATATGCGTAAGAACTGAACATATATGTGTAAGAAATGAATATATATGCGTAAAACTGAATATATATGTGTAAGAACTGAATATATGTGTAACAACTGAATATATATGTGTAAGAATTGAATATATATGTGTAAGAACGGAATATATATGCGTAAGAACTGAATATATATGTGTAAGAACTGAATATATACGCGTAAGAACTGAATATATATCCGTAAAACTGAATATATATGCGAAAGAACGGAATATATATGCGTAAGAACTGAATATATGTTTAAGAACGGAATATATATGTGTATGAACGGAATATATACGTGTAAGAACGGAATATATATGTGTAATAACAGAATATATATGTGTAAGAATGGAATATATATGTGTAAAAACGGAATATATATGTGTAAGAACTGAATATATATGTGTAAGAACTAAATATATAAATGTAAGAACTGTATATATGCGTAAGAACTGAATATATGTGCCTAAGAACTGAATATATATGCGTAAGAACTGAATATATATGCGTAAGAACTGAATATATATGTGTAAGAACTGAATATATATGCGTAAGAACTGAATATATATGCGTAAGAACTGAATATATATGCGTAATAACGTATATACGTAAGAACGGAATATATATGTGTAAGAACGAAATATATATGTGTAAGAACGGAATATATAGGTGTAAGAACGGAATATATATCTGTAAGAACTGATTATATATGCGTAAGAATGGAATATATATGCGTAAGAACTGAATATATATGCGTAAGAACGGAATATTTATGTGTAAGAACTGAATATTTATGTGTGAGTACGTGATATATGTGTAAGAATATATATGCGTAAGAACGGAATATATATGTGTAAGAACGGAAAATATATGCGTAAGAACTGAATATATATGTGTAAGAACTGAATATATATGCGTAAGAACTGAATATATATGCGTAAAACTGAATACATATGCGAAAGAACTGAATGTCACAGGATGACCTTAGTGGTTGGGCTAACTCAGGAAAGAATCAATGACGGTGAATGCATTTACATAAGTTTAATGCAACTTTTAAAATATGTTTAATATATATACAATTATCTAAAAAAACAAGCGAATACACCAATGAACTATGAAAAGAATGTTCTCCTGAACGTTTAAGACGTTCTTAGTATTGTTATAAATACTGAATTTCTAAGACACTAAAGTGTTGTTAACGCTATAACAATGTTGATCTAGCGCGATAACTGTGATGCGCGAGAGCTCATGAAGATGATGATGCGCGAATTCAATGGATGATTGTCATCAAATGCCTTCTGTAAGGGTTGATGACGCGATGCAATGATAGTTAATCTCCACTGAGATTGTGAATGATATTCCTCCAGTGAGGACTGGTAACGGGCCCACCTTGTGTCCCGGGGGTTGTCGTTAGTAAAACCTGGCTGCGCAGGTACGGGGACCGTCTCCACCGCTTGTAACGTTAGTCGTGGAAGCTTAGCTCCACTCCTGGATATCCAAACCTAGATGGCTTACTCCAACCCTGGATGGCTTATATCCTGGATGGCTTATTTCCAACCCTGGATGGCTTAGGCTGTAATTATACATACGTTTTAGATGTCGGTTGACAAACATAACAATCTTGCATAAATATCATTACCCAAACAAATCATTATTCAATCAATATATGTAAGCTGTACTAATGATAAGTAGCAATGTATACATATTCTACAACGCCATGTATACGCTATGTACGTCGCTGTTAATCAATGCCCCTAATACATGTAATATAAACATGATCAAATTACTCATATATTACACTCACTGAGTTATTCATGCACGCATTTATTCTTGTCACTCATCTCATTGTTAACTAATGTTAACAATCGTGTATTACAATCACCGAGTTATACGCCAACGTTAACTAATGCACCTATTATCCACTGTTATCAAATTAATATTGTTTTACAATTAATGATCAATTACAATAATTACATCTAATAAAGTAACTTCAAAATCATATGCTAGTCTAAAGTTATGTTTGAGAAACATCAATGCTAACCGGATGTCGTAACCGCCAAACAAGATGGCGCCGCCCACTGAATACAAATAAACGATAAAAGTTTAATAAAACTACTAACCACATGTTGCCTGTGAAATTTGCCGTCCAATCTCTGTTCCAACAAAGTACTATCGATGATCCCGGCGAAAGCTAGAAGACAATGGGTTTTATAGCAAACATTACGCCCAAATCATTATTTCCCCCGTTCAGTCCGTGACAAACGTGGCTAAATCTACAGTATTGAATCTACACGCGAGGCCCTTATACAATTTTGCCGTTTAAGGAAAATATACCTATACGTTTACATGCATTAGCACAAAACTAAACTTATGACACGGCCTCTCTGGCGGCCACTTAAAATGTGCACGCTTTTACGTGTTACATGAATAGATCATGAATATTGTGAAATTGTTTCAACTTGAACAATAGATTTTGGGTGTAACCGATACAAGAGCTATATGCGACCAGTACGCTCTACCCGTGACATTTTGTGACAACATCTCCCCACTTAAAGAAAGTGCTACACTTTTAAAATTCAACAAAATGATAACTTAATATTTACACGTTAAGAAACTATTAATTCTTCTGAGCAAACGAGCGACAACACGTACAAGCTGATCGCTCAATCGCTTGAGTATGTTAACTATTACCACTGCAGTTATAACCTAACTATAACATGTAATTACAATTTCAACACTATTCTACAATTGTACACTACCCTGTCGTAACATATACTACTATTGTACAATACACTGCAATACACTATTGTATTAAACCGGTCATTATGTGCGGCGACTTAAATAGTCTGCCCCAATATTGTCCTTTCCACGGATTGCTTTAATTTTCATCCGGTAAGGCTGCAGAGTCAGTGCCCACCTCATTAACCTACTGTTAGCTACCTTAGCTTTATTCATATAAGCTAACGGTTGGTGGTCAGTCTCCAAGACAAATTCCTTACCAAAAACATATCGGTGGAATTTACTGACACCCCACACTACTGCAAGACACTCCCTTTCGATAACAGAGTAGTTACATTCCCGGGGTAATAGTTTCCGACTTGCGTAAGCCACGGGGAGACTACACCCATCTTGCTCTTGCAGTAGGACTGCACCCACCCCGATATCGGAGGCATCCGTTCTGAGGATAAACTCCTGGTCAAGTTCAGGTAATTTTAGTATTGGGGTTTTGACCAGACTCCCCTTTAAAGAGACAAAAGCTCGCTCCTGGCTTTCCCCCCAAGTTATCCTATTGGGTTGACCTTTCTTTGTCAAGTCTGACAAAGGTGCAGCTATAGCCGAAATGTTTGGAATAAACTTCCTGTAAAAACCCGCTAACCCTAAAAATGACCTAACTTGTTTCTTTGTCTCGGGTCTTGGTGCTTCCTGAATTGCCTTAACCTTGTCGGGGTTGGGTTTCAATTTCTGGTCCCTCCCGACAACATGACCCAGACACTCTATATCTGCGTAACCCATGTGACACTTGCAGTCAGTTTAAACCGGCGTAGCCGTTCCAACAGATTACGTAGAGCCTTAATATGGTCTTCAAATGTTGTTGTAAACACCAGGATGTCATCTACAAAACTGTCTGTGTTGGACAAATCCTTCAGGACTTTCCTCATTAACCTACAGAATGTTGCTGGGGCGTTTACGAGACCAAAGGGCATGACCTTGAACTTAAAAAGTCCTTGCGAAGTTTCGAAGGAGGTCATCTCTTTAGCTCGGTCTGAAAGTGGGACTTGCCAATAACCTTTACTGAGGTCTAACTTGGAGAAATACGAATATCCCGCAAGTTTAGAGAATACCTCCTCAATATTAGGCATTGGCTCTGCATCAAAGATGGTACGTTTATTGAGCTGCCTAAAATCGATACAGAATCGAATTGACCCATCTTTCTTCTTAATAAGTACGACTGGGGATGAAAATGGGGCGTTTGAAGGTTCGATGACACCCAATTTCAACATGTCTTTCACCTCCTCATCAACAATTGATCGGGAGTGAAATGGAATGGGATACCCCTTAATTCTTATTGGTTCCCCTGATGTGAGTACAATATCATGTTGCACTCCATCTGTCTGCCCCGGGTTTTCGGACAAGACATCACTGAACTCCGAGAGTAAACTACCCATCTCTCGTTGCTGCTCTACACTAAGCATGCCCGATATGTCTACATCGGCTGCTCTCTCCCTACCTACACTAGTGGGAAAATACATGGGACTAGTGTCCTCACTACTGTCTTCCTCACTATCCTCAATAACTGCAACATTAACTACGGTTAACACCCCTTGTTGCACATTATCGGTTCTACTGATATACTCTTTCAGCATATTCGCATGAAAGGTCTTTAACTTTCCGTTTATCTCGATACGGTAATCCATAGTGTTCACTATCCCTCTAACGTAAAACGGACCTTTCCATTGTAATAACAACTTGTTATTGTCGGTCGGGAGTAACAGTAACACCTGGTCATCTATCTTAAACTTCCTAGCTCTAGCTTTCTGGTCATAGTACCGTTTATACTTGGTACTTGCCTTAACTAACTGACTTTGAGCTATCTTACAAGTCTCCTCCAGTTTCTCCTTCAGATCTAAAACATACTGATATGTAGTCTTAACGTCATCACTATCTACTTCACCTGCCCACATCTCTCTAAGAATCCTCATGGGACCTCTAACTGACCTACCGTACAATAACTCAAACGGAGAGAATCCTAAACTCTCTTGTGGTACCTCTCTAAATGCAAACAATAAAGCATTGAGATACTTGTCCCAATCTTTGGGTCTCTCGGTACACATACGCCGTAACATTTGCTTTAAAGTCCCGTTAAATCGTTCGACTAACCCGTTACACATAGGGTGATATGGTGTTGTCATGATTTGACGCAAAGACAATAACCTGCTTACTTCAGCCATAAGTTCTGACGTAAACTGTGACCCACAATCAGTCAGCATTTCCTCTGGTACACCTAGCCTACTGAACATATCAACTAATGCCTCAGCTACTCTCTCAGTTTCAATTGAGGGCAATGCTACTGCCTCCGAATACCTAGTTGCATAGTCTACCATGGTTAAAATGTACCTATTTTTCCTATCCGACACTTGAAAAATTGGTCCAACTATGTCTACGGCTACCCGCTTAAATGGTGTATCTATCAGTGGCATCTGACCTAAATGTACTTTGGTCACTCGACCTTTTGGTACTGTCCTTTGGCATACATCGCAGGACCTACAATACCTAGTTACATCTCCACTAACGCCTGGCCAATAAAATTCTGCCAATACTCTATCTGACGTTTTCTTTACGCCTAAATGACCTCCCATAATCGACTCATGAGCTACCTTAAGCACTGTCGTTCTATACTGGGTAGGTACCACTAATTGGTGAAACTGTCTACTACCACTATCTTCAAATTCTCTGTACAATAACCTATTCTTATGTACAAACTTACAACTACCGGACCCTTTACACTTCTTCACTACACCATCCTTGGCCTTCACCTTACAAGGACCTAATGACTCGTCTTGAGTTTGTGCTTCTATAAACTCTGCTTTAGATATGTCACCTACGGCTGCAGGAACCTTTAGTTTTCTATAAGCCTGAGCTTGCTTCTGAACCTGCGCTCTAGTCTCTACGGCATTACTTATGCTACTTCTAAAATCGGACATTACCGGAAGTACTGAACCTTCTATGTTCCCCATCGTTAAATCATACATCGGGTCGTCCATACATAGTGCCTCTGTAGTCCCTTTAAAAAAAGGTGTATCTACATCTATTCTCGCTATTGGCACGTGCTCTACCGATTTATTTAACAACATACACGGTGACTGTTTACCTACCAACTGGTCATCCGTAACTAAACTACGCCTAACTACCACACCTGTACAACCTGTATCCCTCATTACAATTACGTCCGTGCCATTCACTCTACCATCTGCCGTTGGAAGATTTGCATACGGAAAGAGACATGTTCCGATCTTCGCCATTACACCATCCGCTTTAACACAACAGCTACTACTCTCGGTTTTAATAACCGGACTATTACTGCCTCGACCTCTACCACGGTTTTGACCACCTCTACCTCTACCGAAATTCAATGGGTTGTTAAAACCTTGGTTCTGACTCCCTACATTGTTGCCCACTCTACTATTTTCACTAAAATTGTCTACGACAGCGGACACTTTCACCGCTTTCCTACACTCATGTGAAGCATGATTCCCATTACAGTGACGACAACGAATAAAAGGTCTACCTATGTTACCACTATTGCTACCTCCTCTAGAACCCATCGAACTACCTCCTCCTCTATAGTTTCCACTCTGGCCTTTCTGTTTATGATCGTCCCCTTGCCTATCTCTAAAAGTTCTGTCTTTCGACACTACATTATAAGCTCCACCTCTAGCCTCGGCAAACTGATCTGCTTGTGTTGCCATTTCTCCTACACTAGTTAGTTTTCTTTCTTTAAGAAATAAGAACAGATCTCTACTACAAACATTGAATAGCTGGTCCCGCAACAAGAAATCTATGAGGCCCTGATAAGTCTGCGCTACCTTCCCTAACTCTAACCACCTATCTAAGTAATTTCTAGATCTACTAATGAACTGAATAAATGACTCGCCTTTCTCAGGCAGACAAGCTCTAAACCGCTTTCTAAAACCTTCTTCAGTTAACTCAAATCTCTTTAAAAGAGCATCCTTTAACTTGTCATAGTCAAGAGCATCTAAACTAGGTAATCTAGAAAATACATCTAAGGCCTTGCCTCTCAATAACGCACTTAAATGAACTGTCCACTTATCTTTGGTCCATTCCTGTAACTCAGCATAACGCTCGAACCGTAACAAGTAACTGTCCATGTTATCTTTGTCAGCATCAAAGTATGGTAACTTCGAACCTTTCAACTTACCAGAATAACTATCTTTCCCTACAGTTCCACTGTCCTTACTATGTGTCTTAGCTGCTTCTAACTCTAAAGCTAACTTATGATCAAACTCTTTTTGCTCCCTTTCCATTATCATCTTAGCCTTAGCTAGTCTACCATCTGTTTCGAACCTCTCATGTTCTAACTCTTGCTTCTCCCTTACTATTCTACTTTCATCTTCTCGCGTCTCTTTAGCTAACATGCCTTCTAATTCTAGCTTCTCTTTATCAGCATCTAGCTTCTCTTTAGCTAATCTACTTTCTAATTCTACCTTCTCTGTGGCTAGTCTACTTTCTTCATCTCGCTTCTCTTTAGCTAATCTACTTTCGAATTCTAGCCTATCTTTCTCTAATTCTCTTTCCTTAAGTCTAAATTCCCTTTCCCTAGCCTGTTCGTCTTTAGCAAAGGTTCTAAGCTCCTCTCCAGCATACCCGAACTCCTTACCCATTTCCGTAAGATCCTTTATGGACGTCATGGTTATAGACATTGTGAACTACACACTACAATAATTACAATACACACGTCACTAATAATTCTACTCAACTAACTACTAATGGTAAGTCACTGTGTCCTCAGTGAATACCTGGGCATCATCATAGGACAAGTTACATACACATTTGTACTAGCGCTAACTACTAACGGTTATGTATAGATAGTATCTAGCTTTCACAAACCATATACACTACATAAAATATCTTAATTTGATATTGGACATAAACCTTAATCAATCATAGAAATGCGTATAACATGTACATGTATATTTACTTCTCCCATTAATATAAGTATACTCGAGTGTCACAACATGAGTAGAACGTCTTGTTCGCCAACCTGATTGGATACTATGTGTATATCAAGGGAGGTAAAACAAACACCCAAATTATTGAGCAAAAGTGCCTCAGACCCACTCGTGTAGACCACTGCGACCTCGCGCCAAGGAAAGAACGGACAAAACAACAGTTTGGACTCACCCTACCCTTGTCGTGTCTTGACTTGTCTTCCAAGCTGTGGCCGTGATCGTCGACAGTCGCCTTGATGGATCAGAGGGTGGTACACAATTCTAAAATAATAAGTAGAGATTTAGTATATCATCATAAAGATCACTTATTGATTCTTTCCCTCCGTAGTCGCCCAAAATCCCACTTCTGACACCAGTTGTCACAGGATGACCTTAGTGGTTGGGCTAACTCAGGAAAGAATCAATGACGGTGAATGCATTTACATAAGTTTAATGCAACTTTTAAAATATGTTTAATATATATACAATTATCTAAAAAAACAAGCGAATACACAAATGAACTATGAAAAGAATGTTCTCCTGAACGTTTAAGACGTTCTTAGTATTGTTATAAATACTGAATTTCTAAGACACTAAAGTGTTGTTAACGCTATAACAATGTTGATCTAGCGCGATAACTGTGATGCGCGAGAGCTCATGAAGATGATGATGCGCGAATTCAATGGATGATTGTCATCAAATGCCTTCTGTAAAGGTTGATGACGCGATGCAATGATAGTTAATCTCCACTGAGATTGTGAATGATATTCCTCCAGTGAGGACTGGTAACGGGCCCACCTTGTGTCCCGCGGGTTGTCGTTAGTAAAACCTGGCTGCGCAGGTACGGGGACCGTCTCCACCGCTTGTAACGTTAGTCGTGGAAGCTTAGCTCCACTCCTGGATATCCAAACCTAGATGGCTTACTCCAACCCTGGATGGCTTATATCCTGGATGGCTTATTTCCAACCCTGGATGGCTTAGGCTGTAATTATACATACGTTTTAGATGTCGGTTGACAAACATAACAATCTTGCATAAATATCATTACCCAAACAAATCATTATTCAATCAATATATGTAAGCTGTACTAATGATGAGTAGCAATGTATACATATTCTACAACGCCATGTATACGCTATGTACGTCGCTGTTAATCAATGCCCCTAATACATGTAATATAAACATGATCAAATTACTCATATATTACACTCACTGAGTTATGCATGCACGCATTTATTCTTGTCACTAATCTCATTGTTAACTAATGTTAACAATCGTGTATTACAATCACCGAGTTATACGCCAACGTTAACTAATGCACCTATTATCCACTGTTATCAAATTAATATTGTTTTACAATTAAGGATCAATTACAATAATTACATCTAATAAAGTAACTTCAAAATCATATGCTAGTCTAAAGTTATGTTTGAGAAACATCAATGCTAACCGGATGTCGTAACCGCCAAACAAGATGGCGCCGCCCACTGAATACAAATAAACGATAAAAGTTTAATAAAACTACTAACCACATGTTGCCTGTGAAATTTGCCGTCCAATCTCTGTTCCAACAAAGTACTATCGATGATCCCGGCGAAAGCTAGAAGACAATGGGTTTTATAGCAAACATTACGCCCAAATCATTATTTCCCCGTTCAGTCCGTGACAAACGTGGCTAAATCTACAGTATTGAATCTACACGCGAGGCCCTTATACAATTTTGCCGTTTAAGGAAAATATACCTATACGTTTACATGCATTAGCACAAAACTAAACTTATGACACGGCCTCTCTGGCGGCCACTTAAAATGTGCACGCTTTTACGTGTTACATGAATAGATCATGAATATTGTGAAATTGTTTCAACTCGAACAATAGATTTTGGGTGTAACCGATACAAGAGCTATATGCGACCAGTACGCTCTATCCGTGACATTTTGTGACACTGAATATATATGCGTTAGAACGGAATTTATGTGTAAGAACGGAATATATATGTGTAAGAACGGAATATATATGTGTAAGAACGGAATATATACGTGTAAGAACGGAATATATATGTGTAGAAACAGAATATATATGTGTAAGAACGGAATATATATGTGTAAACACGGAATATATATGTGTAAGAACGGCATATATACGTGTAAGAATGGAATATATACGTGTTAAAACGGAATATATATGTGTAAAACGGAATATATATGTGTAAGAACATAATATATACGTGTAAGAACGGAATATATACGTGTTAGAACGGAATATATATGTGTAAGAACGGAATATGTATGCGTTAGAACGGAATATATATGTGTAAGAACGGAATATATATGTGTAAGAACGGAATATATGTGTAAGAATATATATGCGTAAGAATGGAATATATATGTGTAAGAACGGAATATATACGTGTAAGACCGGAATATATATGCGTAAGAACTGAATATATATGCGTAAGAAGGTATATACAAAAGAACGGAATATATATGTGTAAGAACGAAATGAATATGTGTAAGAACGGAATATATATGTGTAAGAACGGAATATATATGTGTAAGAACGGAATGTATATCTGTAAGAACTGATTATATATGCGTAAGAACGGAATATATTTGCGTAAGAACTGAATATATATGCGTAAGAACGGAATATTTATGTGTAAGAACTGAATATTTATGTGTAAGAACGGAATATATGTGTAAGAATATATATGCGTAAGAACGGAATATATATGTGTAAAAACGGAATATATATGCGTAAGAACTGAATATATATGTGTAAGAACTGAATATATATGCGTAAGAACTGAATATATATGCGTAAAACTGAATATATATGCGAAAGAACTGAATATATATGCGTAAGAACGGAATATATGTGTAAGAACGGAATATATATGTGTAAGAACGGAATATATATTTGTAAGAACGGAATATATACCTGTAAGAACGGAATATATATGTGTAAGAACAGAATATATATGTGTAAGAACGGAATATATATGGGTAAGAACTAAATATATATGTGTAAGAATTGAATATATATATGTAAGAACTGAATATATATGTGTAAGAACTGAATATATATATGTGTAAGAACTAAATATATATGTGTAAGAACGGAATATATATGTGTAAGAATTGGATATATATGTGTAAGAACTGAATATATATATTTAAGAACTGACTGAATATTTATGTGTAAGAACGGAATATATATATATGTGTAAGAAAGGAATATATATGCGTAAGAACTGAATATATATGTGTAAGAACTGAATATATATGCGTAAGAACTGAATATATATGCGTAAAACTGAATATATATGCGAAAGAACTGAATATATGCGTAAGAACGGAATATATGTGTAAGAACGGAATAAATATGTGTAAGAACGGAATTATATGTGTAAGAACGGAATATATACGTGTAAGAACGGAATATATATGTGTAATAACAGAATTATATGTGTAAGAACGGAATATATATGTGTAAAAACGGAATATATATGTGTAAGAACGGAATATATACGTGTAAGAATGGAATATATACGTGTAAGAACGGATATATATGTGTAAAAACGGAATATAGATGTGTAAGAAACATAATATATACATGTAAGAACGGAATATATACGTATAAGAACCGAATATATATGTGTAAAGAACGGAATATTTATGCGTTAGAACGGTATATATATGTGTAAGAACGGAATATATATGTGTAAGAACGGAATATATGTGTAAGAATATATATGCGTAAGAATGGAATATATATGTATAAGAACGGAATATATACGTGTAAGAACGGAATAAATATGTGTAATAACAGAATATATATGTGTAAGAACGGAATATTGTATGTGTAAAAACCGGAATATAATGTGTAAGAACTAAATATATATGTGTAAAAACTGAATATAAATGTGTAAGAACTGAATATATATGCGTAAGAACTGAATATATATGCGTAAGAACTGAATATATATGCGTAAGAACTGAATATATATGCATAAAACTGAATATATATGTGTAATAACTGAAATATATGCGTAAGACTGAATATATATGCGTAAGAACTGAATATATATGCGTAAGAACGTATATGCGTAAGAACGGAATATATATCCGTAAGAACTGGAATATTTATGTGTAAGAACTGAATATTTATGTGGATGAACGGAATATATGTGTAAGATATATATGCGTAAGAACGGAATATATATGTGTGAGAACGGAATATATATGCGTAAGAACTAAATATATATGTGTAAGAACTGAATATATATGCGTAAGAACTGAATATTATGCGTAAAACTGAATATATATGCGAAAGAACTGAATATATCTGCGTAAGAAACGGAATATATGTGTAAGAACGGAGTATATATGTGTAAGAACGGAATATATAGTGTGTAAGAACGGAATATATACGTGTAAGAACGGAATATATATGTGTCAGAACAGAATATATATGTGTAAGAACGGAATATATATGTGTTAGAACGGAATATATATGTGTAAGAACGGAATATATATGTGTAGAACGGAATATATATGTAAAAGAACGGAATATATATGTGTATGAACTGAATATATATGTGTAATAACTGAATATATATTTGTAAGAACTGAATATATATGTGTAGAACTGAATATATATACGTAAGAACTGAATATATATGCTTATGAACGGAATATATATGTGTAAGAACGGAATACATATGTGTAAGAACGGAATATGTACGTGTAAGAACGGAATATATATGTGTAAGAACGGAATATATTTATGTATATATGTGTAAGAACGGAATATATATGTGTAAGAACTGAATATATATGTGTAAGAAGTGAATATATATGTGTAAGAACTGAATATATATGTGTAAGAACGGAATATATATGTGTTAGAAACAAATATATATTCGTAAGAACGGAATATATATGCGTAAGAACTTAATATATATGCGTAAGAACTGAATATATATGTGTAAGAACGGTATATATATGTGTAAGAACGGAATATATATGTGTAAGAACGGAATATATATGTGTAAGAAGTGAATATATATGTGTAAAAACTGAATATATATGTGTAAGAACTGAATATATATGTGTAAGAACTGAATATATATGCGTAAGAACTGATTATATATGCGTAAAACTGAATATATATGCGTAAGAACTGAACATATATGTGTAAGAAATGAATATATATGCGTAAGAACTGAATATATATGCGTAAGAACGGAATATATATGTGTAAGAGCGGAATATATATGTGTAAGAACGGAATATATATGTGTAAGAACTAAATATATATGTGTAAGAACGGAATATATATGTGTAAGAACGGAATATATATGTGTTAGAACGGAATATATATACGTGTAAGAACGGAATATATATGTGTAAGAACGGAATATATACGTGTAAGAACGGAATATATATGTGTAAGAACTGAATATATATGTGAAGAACTGAATATATATTCGTAAGAACTGAATATATATGCATAAGAACTGAATATATATGCGTAAGAACTGAATATATATGCGTAAGAACGGAACATATATGCGTAAGAACGGAATATATATGCGTAAGACGGAATATATATGAGTAAGAACTGAAAATATATATGCGTAAGAACGGAATATAATATGTGTAAGACGGAATATATATTTGTAAAACGGAATATATATGTGTAAGAACGGAATATATATGCGTAAGAACTGAATATATATGTGTAAGAACGGAATATATATGTGTAAGAAGTGAATATATATGTGTAAGAACTGAACATATATGTGTAAGAACTGAATATATATGTGTAAGAACTGAATATATATGAGTAAGAACTGAATATGTATGCGTAAAACTGAATATATATGCGTAAGAACTGAACATATATGTGTAAGAAATGAATATATATGCGTAAAACTGAATATATATGTGTAAGAACTGAATATATGTGTAACAACTGAATATATATGTGTAAGAACTGAATATATATGTGTAAGACGGAATATATATGCGTAAGAACGGAATATATATGTGTAAGAACAGAATATATATGTGTAAGAACGAATATATATGTGTAAAAACGGAATATATATGTGTAAGAACGGAATATATACGTGTAAGAATGGAATATATACGTGTTAAAACGGAATATATATGTGTAAAAACGGAATATATATGTGTAAGAACATAATATATACGTGTAAGAACGGATATATACGTGTAAGAACGGAATATATATGTGTAAGAACGGAATATGTATGCGTTAGAACGGAATATATATGTGTAAGAACGGATTATATATGTGTAAGAACGGAATATATGTGTAAGAATATATATGAGTAAGAATGGAATATATATGTGTAAGAACGGAATATATACGTGTATGAACGGAATATATATGCGTAAGAACTGACTATATATGCGTAAGAAGATATATACGTAAGAACGAATATATATGTGTAAGAACGAAATATACATGTGTAAGAACGGAATATATATGTGTAATAACGGAATATATATGTGTAAGAACGAAATATATATCTGTAAGAACTGACTATATATGCGTAAGAACGGAATATATATGCGTAAAAACTGAATATATATGCGTAAGAACGAATATTTATGTGGAAGAACTGAATATTATTTGTAAGAACGGAATATATGTGTAAGAATATATATGCGTAAGAACGGAATATATATGTGTAAGAACGGAATATATATGCGTAAGAACTGAATATATATGTGTAAGAACTGAATATATATGCGTAAGAACTGAATATATATGCGTAAAACTGAATATATATGCGAAAGAACTGAATATATATGCGTAAGAACGGAATATATGTGTAAGAACGGAATATATATGTGTAAGAACGGAATATATATGTGTAAGAACGAAATATATACGTGTAAGAACGGAATATATACGTGTAAGAATGGAATATATACGTGTAAGAACGGAATATATATGTGTAAAAACGGAATAAGTATGTGTAGAACATAATATATACGTGTAAGAACGGAATATACGTGTAAGAACGGAATATACATGTGTAAGAACTGAATATATAAGCGTAAGAACGGAATATTTATGTGTAGAACTGAATATTTATGTGTAAGAACGGAATATATGTGTAGAATATATATGCGTAAGAACGAATAAATATGTGTAAGAACGGAATATATATGCGTAAGAACTGAATATATATGCGTAAGAACTGAATATTCATGCGTAAAACTGAATATATATGCGAAAGACGGAATATATATGCGTAAGAACGGAATATATGTTTAAGAACGGAATATATATGTTTAAGAACGGAATATATATGTGAAGAACGGAATTATATATGTGTAAGAACGGAATATATACGTGTAAGAACGGAATATATACGTGTAAGAACGGAATATATATGTGTAAGAACGGAATATATATGCATTTGAACGGATTATATATGCGTAAGAACTGAACATATATGCGTAAGAACTGAACATATATGCGTAAGAACTGAACATATATGTCTAAGAAATGAATATATATGCGTCAGAACGGAATATATATGTGTAAGAACGGAATATAATGCGTAAGAACTGATATATAAGTGTAAGAACGGAATATATATGTGTAGGAACGGAATTTATATGTGTAAGAACGGAATATATACGTGTAAGAATATATATGCGTAAGAACGGAATATATATGTGTAAGAAACGGAATATATATGCGTAAGAACTGAATATATATATGTAAGAACGGAATATATGTGTAAGAATATATATGCGTAAGAATGGAATATATATGTATAAGAACGGAATATATACGTGTAAAACGGAATATATATGTGTAAGAACGGAATATATAAGTGTAAGAATGGAATATATACGTGTAAGAACGGAATATATATGTGTAAAAATGGAATATATATGTGTAGGAACATAATATATACGTGTAAGAACGGAATATATATGTGTAAGAACGGAATATATGTGTAAGAATATATATGCGTAAGAATGGAATATATATGTATAAGAACGGAATATATACGTGTAAGAACGGAATATATATGTGTAATCACAGAATATATATGTGTAAGAACTGAATATCTATTTGTAAAAACGGAATATATATGTGTAAGAACTGAATATATATGTGTAAGAACTGAATATATATGTGTAAGAACTGAATATATATATAAAGAACTGAATATATATGCGTAAGAACTGAATATATAATGCTTAAGAACTGAATATATATGCGTAAGAACTGAATATATATGCGTAAAACTGAATATATATGCGTAAGAACTGAATATATATGAGTAAGAACGGAATATATATGTGTAAGAACGGAATATATATCTGTAAGAACTGATTATATATGCGTAAGAACGGAATATATAAGCGTAAGAACTGAATATATATGCGTAAGAACGGAATATATATGTGTAAGAACGGAATATTTATGTGTAAGAACTGAATATTTATGTGTAAGAACGGAATATATGTGTAAGAATATATATGCGTAAGAACGGAATATATATGTGTAAGAACGGAATATATATGCGTAAGAACTGAATATATATGTGTAAGAACTGAATATAAATGTGTAAAAACTGAATATATATGCGTAAAACTGAATATATATGCGAAAGAACTGAATATATATGCGTAAGAACGAAATATATGTGTAAGAACGGAATATATATGTGTAAGAACGGAATATATATGTGTAAGAACGGAATATATACGTGTAAGAACGGAATATATATCTGTAAGAACAGAATATATATGTGTAACAACGGAATATATATGTGTAAAAACGGAATATATATGTGTAAGAACGGAATATATACGTGTAAGAATGGAATATATACGTGTAAGAACGGAATATATATGTGTAAGAACATAATATATACGTGTAAGTACGGAATATATACGTCTAAGAACGGAATATATATGTGTAAAAACGGAATACTTATGCGTTAGAACGGAATATATATGTGTAAGAACGGAATATATGTGTAAGAATATATATGCGTAAGAATGGAATATATATGTGTAAGAACGGAATATATATGCGTAAGAACTGAATATATATGCGTAAGAACTGAATATATATGTGTAGGAACTGAATATATATGGTTAAAAACTGAATATATATGCGTAAAACTGTATATATATGCGTAAGAACTGAATATATATGCGTAACAACTGAATATATATGTGTAAGACTGAATATATATGTGTAAGAACTGAATATATATGCGTAAAACTGAATACATATGCTTAAGAACTGAATATATATGCGTAAGAACTGAATATATATGCGTAAAACTGAATATATATGCGAAAGAACGGATATATATGCGTAAGAACGGAATATATGTGTAAGAACGGAATATATATGTGTAAGAACGGAATATATATGTGTAAGAACGGAATAAATATGTGTAAGAACGGAATATATACGTGTAAGAACTGAATATATATGTGTAAGAACTGAATATATATATGTGTAAGAACTGAATATATATGCGTAAGAACTGAATATATATGCGTAAGAACTGAATATATATGCGTAAGTACTGAATATATATATATGTATAAGAAGTGAATATATATGCGTAAGAACTGAATATATATGCGTAAGAACTGAATATATATGCGTAAGAACTGAATATTTATGCGTAAGAACTGAATAGATATGCGTAAGAACGGAATATATATGCGTAAGAACTGAATATATATGCGTAAAAACGCAATATATATGTGTAACCACAGAATATATATGTGTAAGAACTGAATATATATGTGTATGAACGGAATATGTACGTGTAAGAACGGAATATATATGTGTAAGAACGGAATATATATGTGTAAGAACGGAATACATATGTGTAAGAACGGAATATATATATGTAAGAACGGAATATATATGTGTAAGAACTGAATACATATGTGTAAGAACTGAATATATTTGTGTTAGAACTGAATATATATTTGTAAGAACTGAATATATATGTGTAAGAACTGAATATATATGTGAAAAAAACGGAATATATATGTGTAAGAACGGAATATATATGTGTAAGAACGGAATATGTACGTGTAAGAACGGAATATATATGTGTAAGAACGGATATATGTGTATATATGTGTAAGAACGGAATGTATATGTGTAAGAAGGGAATATATGTGTAAGAACTGAATATATATGTGTAAGAACGGAATATATATGTGTAAGAACGGAATATATATGTGTAAGAACGGAATATGTACGTGTAAGAACGGAATATATATGTGTAAGAACGGAATATGTACGTGTAAGAACGGAATATATATGTGTAAGAACTGAACATATATGTGTAAGAAATGAATATATATGCGTATAACTGAATATATATGCGTAAGAACTGAATATATATGCGTAAGAACAGAATGAATACGTGTAAGAACATAATATAAATGTGTAAGAACGGAATATATATGTGTAAGAACTGAATATATATGTGTAAGAACGGAATATATACGTGTAAGAACGGAATATATATGTGTAAGAACGAAATATATATGTGTAAGAACGGAATATGTATGCGTTAGAACGGAATATATATGTGTAAGAACGGAATATATATGTGTAAGAACGGAATATATGTGTAAGAATATATATGCGTAAGAATGGAATATATATGTGTAAGAACGGAATATATACGTGTAAGACCGGAATATATATGCGTAAGAACTGAATATATATGCGTAAGAAGGTATATACAAAAGAACGGAATATATATGTGTAAGAACGAAATGAATATGTGTAAGAACGGAATATATATGTGTAAGAACGGAATATATATGTGTAAGAACGGAATGTATATCTGTAAGAACTGATTATATATGCGTAAGAACGGAATATATATGCATAAGAACTGAATATATATGCGTAAGAACGGAATATTTATGTGTAAGAACTGAATATTTATGTGTAAGAACGGAATATATGTGTAAGAATATATATGCGTAAGAACGGAATATATATGTGTAAAAACGGAATATATATGCGTAAGAACTGAATATATATGTGTAAGAACTGAATATATATGCGTAAGAACTGAATATATATGCGTAAAACTGAATATATATGCGAAAGAACTGAATATATATGCGTAAGAACGGAATATATGTGTAAGAACGGAATATATATGTGTAAGAACGGAATATATATTTGTAAGAACGGAATATATACCTGTAAGAACGGAATATATATGTGTAAGAACAGAATATATATGTGTAAGAACGGAATATATATGGGTAAAAACGGAATATATATATGTAAGAACGGAATATATATGTGTAAAAACGGAATATATATGTGTAAGAACATAATATATACGTGTAAGAACGGAATATATACGTGTAAGAACGGAATATATATGTGTAAGAACTGAATATATATGCGTAAGAACGGATATTTATGTGTAAGAACTGAATATTTATGTGTAAGAACGGAATATATGTGTAAGAATATATATGCGTAAGAACGGAATATATATGTGTAAGAACGGAATATATATGCGTAAGAACTGAATATATATGTGTAAGAACTGAATATATATGCGTAAGAACTGAATATATATGCGTAAAACTGAATATATATGCGAAAGAACTGAATATATATGCGTAAGAACGGAATATATGTGTAAGAACGGAATAAATATGTGTAAGAACGGAATATATATGTGTAAGAACGGAATATATACGTGTAAGAACGGAATATATATGTGTAATAACAGAATATATATGTGTAAGAACGGAATATATATGTGTAAAAACGGAATATATATGTGTAAGAACGGAATATATACGTGTAAGAATGGAATATATACGTGTAAGAACGGAATATATATGTGTAAAAACGGAATATAGATGTGTAAGAACATAATATATACATGTAAGAACGGAATATATACGTATAAGAACCGAATATATATGTGTAAGAACGGAATATTTATGCGTTAGAACGGTATATATATGTGTAAGAACGGAATATATATGTGTAAGAACGGAATATATGTGTAAGAATATATATGCGTAAGAATGGAATATATATGTATAAGAACGGAATATATACGTGTAAGAACGGAATATATATGTGTAATAACAGAATATATATGTGTAAGAACGGAATATGTATGTGTAAAAACGGAATATATATGTGTAAGAACTAAATATATATGTGTAAAAACTGAATATAAATGTGTAAGAACTGAATATATATGCGTAAGAACTGAATATATATGCGTAAGAACTGAATATATATGCGTAAGAACTGAATATATATGCATAAAACTGAATATATATGTGTAATAACTGAATATATATGCGTAAGAACTGAATATATATGCGTAAGAACTGAATATATATGCGTAAGAACGTATATGCGTAAGAACGGAATATATATCCGTAAGAACGGAATATTTATGTGTAAGAACTGAATATTTATGTGGATGAACGGAATATATGTGTAAGAATATATATGCGTAAGAACGGAATATATATGTGTGAGAACGGAATATATATGCGTAAGAACTAAATATATATGTGTAAGAACTGAATATATATGCGTAAGAACTGAATATTATGCGTAAAACTGAATATATATGCGAAAGAACTGAATATATCTGCGTAAGAACGGAATATATATGTGTTAGAACGGAATATATATGCGTAAGAACGGAATATATATGCGTAAGAACGGAATATATATGAGTAAGAACTGAAAATATATATGCGTAAGAACGGAATATA